>MU228217.1:526095-547872 GCA_018584345.1 Thuja plicata
ATCTTCAATGAATCAGGAAGGTTGATTGGCACCGTTGAGTAGACAAAAGGTAACTTATTCTATCTGAATGATACTGACACTACTTGCTTAATGGCTAGAAATGAAGACATATGGTTATGGCATAAAAGATTATGTCATGTAAATTTTGACAACATGATAAAGATAAGCAAAAAGAGAAATGTAAGTGGCTTACCAATGATGACTAAGCCTGACAATATCATGTGCAAAAATTGCCAAAAAGGTAAGATGACAAAGTCTAGTTTCAAAAGAAAAACCCATACATCTGATGCCATTCTAGAATTAGTCCATATTGATCTATGTGGACCCATGAGGACAGAGAGTTACTATGGTGATAGATATTTTATTCTCTTTGTTGATGATTACTCTAGAATGATGACAGTTATGTTTCTAAAAGATAAATTAGAAGCATTCAAGATGTTTGAATGGTACAAAGAAATGGTAGAAAAACAAAGTGGTAAGGAATTAAAATGCTTAAGATTAGATCCCAAGGTGAATTTATTTAATATGAATTCACTAACTTTTGCAATGAGCATGGAATCAAAGGATAGGTATTTGCACCGAGAACACCACAACAAAATGGAATTGCTGAAAGAAGGAATAGATCCATTGTTTATTGTCCAAGGACACTAATGATAGAGAAAGCTATCACCCAAATATTTTGGAGGGAAATTGGCAGTACTTCTTTTTACACATTAAACAAAGTACAATTGAAGAAAGACTCCCAGAACACACCCTGTGAGCTATGGTATGGTTACACACCCAATGTAAGTTACTTCAATATTCTTGGTAGTCAATGTTATATCTTAAAAGATGATATAAATGGAAATCTTGACTCCAAAAGTGATGAAGGTATCTTTCAAGGGTATTCCACAAAGAGCAAGGCTTATAAATGTCTCAGTAAAGCCTCTAACAAAATTGTTGAAAGTGCAAATGTAAAGATAAATGAATTTGTAGAGAAGAATGAAAAGGAAAGCACAAAAGAACCAGAGGACTACAATAAGTTTGTTTACAATGAAGAACCTGACACTCTACTCAAGCAACGATTTATAGCTCCCAAGAAACAAAACATTGCACCTGAGTATCAAACTCTAAATACCAAAAAATAGGATATTGCTCAAGATGAAGTACCTGTTGGAAGTACAGTATTGGCAAATCAAGATATTGAGCTAGGGGGGTGAATTAGATCTTAAAACTTAATCACTTAAAACAAATTGATCCACATTCATACATATATGAATTTAACCTAACATCAGAGAGCATCAACAACATGAAATGTATAACCCATAACACCAAATTTTGGTAACCCAGAAACCCAAATAGGTAAAACTAGGGTGGGGATGACACCCATAAAAGCTTCACTACTGCAGCAATAAAGTGTTCCTGTTAGGGCTACAAGAGTTTGATTACAAAATGCAATCTACCTGGTTAAAGGTCTATTCGGTTAAGAACTAAAGATCATTACAATCTACCTTGTGAAAGGATTTGAACTTACAATAAAGTAAGCACTCGGTTAAGAGATTTAAAGTAGGTCTATTAGAACCACCCTGTTAAGAGATTTCACCTAATACACTTGTTAGAATGTTTCAATTAGTGATCCTTTGTTATGCACTCACATGCTGATGATGGATCTTCTCTTTCCAATACCTTCTGTGATCTCACAATCTGATATGTCTTTACTCTACTATTCATTACTCTGTCATTCTGCTTGATCTAAGATTCTTCTCAAAATAACTCACTATTCATCTCTCATGAACACAACCCTTCTCTCTCTGTATATCTATCATAATAATAGGGTTAGAAGAAATCTTATATGTCTTTATGGATCTGTAGGCGAGATCTAGATCAATGATCAAGATCTAATATTTATACCTCCAATGCATTCTAATTTCCCGATTGGCTCCATGCCATGCATAGGATAAAACAATTAAATATGTAAATAACTCCATAGATAAATATTAAATGCGTACATATGTCAGCCCAAAGATCATAAAAGTCGGCCTAAATATTTTACCTCAAAGTTTGAATAAATCCTGACATGTATGCAAAAACTATTCTGCTCGGAACTAATCATCTTTGTCACTCGACACTTAAGTATTCTACTCAGCTTGGCATGATGTAACTCAGCAACTTGTATTCCTGCTCGATAATGTTGCTTGGCCTTAAATATTTTTAGTTTGGCCATAGTGATAACCAACTAAAACTGCCCAAGTAAATGACTAAGTGTAGGTCACTAATCATCAACAAAACTTAGGGATTAAGAATCTCCCCCTTTGATATTAGTGGCCAAAAACACTCTTATCATTTCTATTCATTCCATCCAAAATGTTTCCTAAGTACACAATGTACTCCCCCTAGGAATGTACTCCATACTATATACAAAAATTTACATAGTATACATGCCTTCAAAAAAAAATATTTACAATTATACCTATACTCTGTACTGCTACTCTTACGTTGTATCCTTGTCAAATTCCCCCTTGTTTTTGTCACTGATTGCAGGTGGGGTTAAGTTGTACTTACCCAAAAACTATTTATGAAGTTGTAAGGTGGACGCAAATGCAGTTTCCCAACTATCCTTAACAAACTTCATAACCTCTAATTTAACTTCTAGCTCGACAGCTAGACTTAGTAAACTTTCTGCAGTAGAGAGATCTGCATTTCTCTTAACCAATTATTTTGTAGCTGAAAGTTCTCTCTGAATTACTTCTAGATGAGGTATCAGATTGGTCTGAATAGTAATCAATTTGGCCCTTATCCAAGCATCTTCAGCCATGAGCTCGGCTATTCTACTTTGTGCATTAGTCAATCTATTAAAATGTAAGGAGCTAGTGCTAGCATCCATACTCAGTGAACTTCCAGTTGACTTAAAGTCTAATTTAAATTTCTCTATATCCTATAGATTATCCTTTGTGAAGAATTAAACATCACATAACTTCTTATACAAAGAATAAACATTAGTTGCAACTTCCTCCAAAATTTCTACAAGAGAAGAAAGTTCAACCTTCTTTGTCGCAATCTCTCCTAAGATTTTTGCCAGTACTTTGTTCTCAAATTTCCTCTTGGACCATTGCAATAACTTCTCATTAGCTTCAATGTTGTCATAATTTACTTTCTACACAATATGAACTAACTGTTCAAGGATAGGAGCTTGAGGATTTTCATCTTCCATGTCAAAATATTTTACAAATATATCTTTTATGTCATGTAACACCTGCTTTTGCTTCTGCTATCTTTTCATTTCTTCCTTCCTTTTCTTCCTCTTGAGTAATTATTTAAGACTCTCAATCTATTCATAAGATAAAACATTGGGATCCCATGGTGGAATCACAATCACTTCATCTAATGTGACATCAAGAATCAGAGACTTCTTCTTCATAACTTTCCTCCTCTTAAATTTAGGTGAGCTACTGCTTGGCTTTGTGTCTACAATACCTTTTCCTGTATCACTAGTATTCACCATTGCATCTTTTAATTTATTAAAAATTGCTTGTTGATCAGACATACCTCCTTTTTTAGGTCCATTGGGAGTGGATGGTGCAGAGTGGGGTAAATCAACCAACACTTGCACTGGCTCTTGTTCTTTAGGCTCATTGTTAGTATCCCTCATCTCCTTTCCACTATCTAATTTTTTTTTCACAACCTCTAAAATAGGTAAATTTTTTATATTTACCTCTTTTTCATCTGTCTTCTCCTTCTCTTATTCCTTTTCTTCAAATCTATCTTCAGGTTTCTCTATACTCTTCTCTCCTTGAGCCTCTGTAGCCTTAATAGGCAATTCTCTACTTGTATCTCTCAGATCATCCTGACCCTCGACATCCAAATTAATAGAGTCATCAATTGTGATGTCAATTGGACTGTATGCTGTCAGATCAATAGTGTTTACTGTATCTATTTGTTCTTTTGGTTCTACTCCAGTCTTGTCAGGCTCAGTAGCAATTTTTTCTTTTGTTTTTCATGGTGCAGGGGAGGTTTCCACTTATTTATCCTTCTATCCAGATTTCCCTTCATCAATTTTCTCCTTTTGTGGAGCTATCAATCCAAAGATTTCCTTCCATATCCTTGTACTTTGTTGTGCTATACTTTCAATATCATTTTTCAAAAAAACATATCCTCTTAGTTTAGGATGAAATTTATGCTTGTATTCCTCAATAAATTTATCTCTCTATTTCTTAGTCAGCTTAGGGATAACCTAAGCTAATGTACCTTCTCTAATTTGTCTCTCAGTAGTAAGTGAAAATTCCCATTTGCTAGATAGAAACTCATATAATTCACTCGGCACATTGTTTCCTATTTGTATAGGAGTTAACTTGAAATTGCTCATCATATCTAGTAGAGCTTCTTGAACTTTATGCTTATCCTCTACCTTCAATTTCTCATACTTGATAAACTTAAAGCCAGATAACCCTGTAGAATTCCTTCAATTATCACATACCTCAATAATATCAGTGGGTATTTTGAATGGTGTTGTTGGTATGTTGTTGGGTTCATTAGTTTCAATCTTTTCTTCATCACTTTCTGGATCCAAATGCAGTTTCCTTCTTGGTCTCTTTACTTGTAGGCTCAACACAACCTTTGTTGCAAATTTTTTCTTTGATCCAGAACTACTCTCTCCAACCTTCTTTTCATATACTTTTGTTTGCACTACTGGAGATGTAGCAGTAGATGCTCTTATCCTTGGACGATTGGCAATGGGAGGGGTAACTTTAGGTTTTTCTTGGCTCGACTTAGTTACTTTGGATACTACTAGTTTCTTTCATTTTTCTTTAACAGAAATATCTTCCTTAGATTCACTTATTCTTTCTTCTTCTTCTTCAGATATATCTTCTCCTTGTCTAGTAGATATGCCTAGAGTTGCATCCTCTGGTTCCTCATCACTCGACAATCCAACCATTTTCTTCAGATTCTTCACAATCTTTTTCCTTTTTGTCTCCATGGTTCCTGCCTTTAGATTCATAGATATCTTTTCCTTGGCTTCATCATAATTTCCAAATCTCTTTGCTTTTATATCAATCTACTCTGCTAGGAGTGTTGTGATAGTTACTAATGTTTCATCAGTGTTAACTTCATAGGGAAATGGCTCCAACCATGATACCCTAGGTGTCACAGCCTAAATATAAGTGTAATCTATGTCAACTAGAAAATATATGTCCTCATAGTGCTTTTCCACAAGTCATGAAATAGGAATTGTAGATCTCAACCTCATTCTCTTCTTGAATTCCACAAAGTTTTTTCCCATAATACTGTTGAAATTATTGCCTAATTACTGAATACATTCACTAATCTACACAGTAATAGGTCTATCCTTCTTCCAAACAATATTTCCTAGTGTAGGAAATGATTTTTGTACATAGAAGAATATGCAAACTAGTAAAGAACCAAACTTACATGATGAGCTCTAAGCTTTTCTAATCGATAGTAGGTTCTCAGCTAGTTGTGTCAATTGTAGCTCGGTAAGGTCATAGGTGTGATTCTTCTTAACTATCTTCCATGCTTGGTCCACAACTATGTAGGGAACACTATCCAGTTGGATCGACTGATAAAAATTATGTCCAATCACTCTCACTCCAAAGTCAAGTTCAAAATATTCAATTGTAGAGTTAGTAATACCTCTGTTATTCCAGACAGCTCCTGTATTAGCTACTATTTCTTCTTTACTTTGATCTCTGATCATTCATTTTACGCTGATAACAAGATATCCAATTACTTGATGAATAATGTATTTAGTGATCCTAACTGGTCCATTTTCTAGCCACATATGCATATTATGAACTCAGCTTAGAAGAACCTTGATCCATTCATCCTTGAAGTCTGGTGGAAAATCTAGGGCATGAGTTAACCCTTTGTCAGCTAAATACTTGAATTCTTCCTTCAGAACTCTATTATCACACAACTTGTTGTAGGATTTCCTCAATTCACTATCACCTACTTCACTAATCTTAACCATGTAACAAGATCTAACATCGTGGATCATAAGTACCTTTGGTGGAATAGATGAGAGGGCTCCGTTTAGATCACCTAAAATTGTGCTTTTGGGAACAACTCAAAATTTAGGAGGTGCACATGCATCACTTCTCACTAGCTTAACTTGCTTTAGCTCCTCCTACATACCTTTGACTGGTGTAGATGAACTTGCAGCCATAATCTCTGAAATTAGGATTCAAAAATGAAGAATAGGGTACCTTGGCAAGTAAAACTTTGCATTGTTCACCTTAGGGTTGCCGATGACATGCTGGCAAGATCTTTGATACAAACTTCGCTAAGATCAATTCTACAAATTCTTCAATTGCTCTGTGAATACTGAAAATTGCAAGGTAAAAATGAAGAATAAACTGTTTGTCCTTATATAGACTTAAAAGGTCAAGCTAGGTAAGCAATAAATGCTCTGCTCATTAGGTTAGTGCAAACTAGCTGTCATTGGCCGACTAACACAACTTGCATACCAGTTAGCTTACCATACTCAGCCATCACAAAACTTACTCGACCAACCAACTTGGCACCTATAGTGCAGTTAACTCTTTTTGTCATTTGTCACAAACATGTCGTGGTGCATCTTAACATATGTAAATATGGACTTTGGCACATTTATATATTAGGAACTGATGTAAGATTTGAAACTTAAATGCAGTTCCTTACATACCTCTATTGCTCAGTTAGAGATGATGTGATCACCTAATCCATTGGATTGGGTGACCTCAGCTTTAGTAGTTTCACTGCTGGCTTGACTCTATTTTCCTTACCCATGTTTGGTTCATCTGTGGTCTTATTTCCTCAACAGTAGGAGTTGGTACTCTTGTCCTACAGTCTCTCTTAGTGTGACCAATCTTCAAAAAACTAAAGCAAACCAGGCTTCCATTCATCCAACTCTTAGATTTTCTTTTGAAATGTGTGTTTAAGAAATCTTTAGGTGCATGTCCATATTCTTCATAGTAATGACAACTCTGCCTTGTGTTATAATCCCAATTGTAAGTGTTGCCTTTCCTAGGTGCTTTTGTTTGTGTCTTAGATGTCCATTGTTGTTTAGCATTGGATCTACAATCTTGTGCTTTATGACCATATTTCTGACACTTGTAACAATAATCATTGAATCTTGGTTTGGGAGGTGCATCACTTGCTTCAACCCAACATTCATATGCTTTATGTCCAAACTTCTTGTAATTAAAATAGTAACCATTGAACTTAGGTTTAGGATTGGACTTATTTTTCTTGCTTCGGCAAATGTTTGTTGTATGACTTGGTTTTCCAAAGTGGTGGAAAACAAGTTTGTTGTTCTTTGTCTTTTCATTCCTCCTTTCACCATTCTTAGATGATTCTCCTTTCTCAGTAGATGTCTTTGGTTCAGTGTGACCTAATCCAGAAGAATCATTTGGTCTTCTTGTTGCTTCCATTAGATTCTCAAAGTGAGTCAAATCTTCATTAGGTTTATTCAACCTTTCTTTCAGTTCCTTCTCAGATCTCAAATCATCTTTCAATTGATTGTTCTCAGATCTTAAATTCATTATTTCCATATCTTTCCTACTAACCTCTTGATTTGCAAGTAGCAGTTGATTTTCCATGTCAACTTGATTGATTGTCATCATTTGCACATCATGTGTCCTTTCATCAAGTCTGATAGTTATCACTCTTTTATCTTCTTCTGCCATTGCTTTATCATCTTCAACTTTCTTCTTTTGTTCCACTACTTCACATAGTCTTACTATCTACATTTCTTTTTCTCTTTTCAAGTTCCTGACTTCTTCACACAGTACATTATTCTTTTCCAGTAGATTTGCAATTGCTGCATCACTCTTAGTAGAATCTCCATTTTGAAATAGATTTGCAGTGTCATCTTCCTGATAATGAGTATCTTTCATTTGTTTGGCCCAATCTCTCATAGCTGTCAATTATTTCTTCAATTCCTATCTTGCTATCTCAAGCTGATGTAATGCTAGCTGAATCTCAATCTTCTGATTCTCAATGACTTTACCCAAATTTTAAACCTCCATCTCAAGATCTGTACTAACAAGCTGATTAAAATATTTTATAGGAGAACTGCACTCTGATACCAATTGTTGGAAGTACAATATTGGGAAAGAAAGATACTGAGAGGGGGGGTGAATCAAATCTTAAAACTTAATCACTTAAAAAAAATTGATCCACATTCATACATATATGAATTTAACCTAACATCAGATAGCATCAACAACATGAAATGTATAGCCCATAACACATAATTTTGGTAACCCAGAAACCCAAATAGGTAAAACTGGGGTGGGGATGACACCCACAAAATCTTCACTACTGCAGCAATAAAGTGTGCCTGTTAGGGCTACAAGAGTTTGATTACAAAATGAAATCTACCTAGTTAAAGGTTTGTTCGGTTAAGAACTAAAGATAATTACAATCTACCTTGTGAAAGGATTTCAACTTACAATAAAGTAAGCACTCAGCTAAGATATTTAAAGTACGTCTGTTAAAACTACTATGTTAAGAGATTTCACCTGATACACCTGTTAGAATGTTTCAAGTAGTGATCCTTTGTTATGCACTTAGATGCTGATGACAAATATTCTCTTTCCAATACCTTCCATGATCTCACAATCTGATATGTCTTTACTCTGCTATTCACTGCTCTGTCATTCTTCTTGGTCTAAGCTTCTCAAAATAACTCACTGTTCATCTCTCATGAACACAACCCTTCTCTCTCTGTATATCTATCATAATAATAGGGTTAGAAGCAATCTTATATGTCTTTATGGATTTGTAGGTGAGATATAGATCAACGATCAAGATCTAATATTTATGCCTCCAATGAATTCTAATATCTTGATTGGCTCCATGCCATGCATAGGATAAAACAATTAAATGCGTAAATAATTCTGTAGATAAATATTGAATGCGTACATATGTTGGCCCAAAGATCATACAAGTTAGCCTAAATATTTTACCTCAAAGTTTGAATCAATCCTGACATATATGCAAAAACTATTTTGATCGGCACTAATCATCTCTATCACTTGACACTTATGTACTCTACTCGGCTCGGCATGATGTAACTTGGCAACCTGTATTCCTGCTTGAAAAAGTTGCTCAGCCTTGAATATTTTTATCTCGGCCATAGTGATAACCAACTAAAACTGCCTAAGTAAATGACTAAGTGTAGGTCACTAATCATCAACAAAACCTAGGGATTAATAGTGCCAACCTATGGAGATCAAAATGAAGGAAAAAATGATGATAAAGATGATAGACAAAGATCTGAACCTGTACTTGCTAGATATGTCAAAAGGAACGATCCACAAAAATAGATCATTGGAAACAAGAAGGCTGGTATGAGAACCAAAAGTAAGTCTATAAACACAAGATGTCTAATTTGTGATTTTGAGCCAAAATCTATCAATGCTACACTTGATAATGAAGAATGAATTAGTGCTATGAATGAATAAATTGAGAAGATTGAGAAAAACAAGACATGGACACTTGTACTGAGACTAGATGACAAGAATAACATCGGTACAAAATGGATATTCAGAAATAAGCTAAATGAGAATGGAGAAGTCACCAGCAACAAAGCAAGACTAGTATGCACAAGAAGAAGGGATTGAATATAGAGAAACTTTGAACCCATTTCTAGGATAGAAAGAGTAAGAATATTACTTTCTTATTCTACATTCAAAGGATTCAAGGTATACCAAATGGATGTCAAGTCTACATTCCTAAATGGAATACTTGAGGAAGAGGTATACATTGAAAAACCAGAAGGGTTTGTTGATCTAGACAAGAGGAAAATAGTATGTAGACTACACAAAGCCTTGTATGGATTGAAACAATCACCAAGAGCTTGGTATAAAATATTTAATTCCTATCTCATAAGTATTGGATTTGTAAGAACTAGTGAAAACACTAATCTTTATTTGAAGGGAGATACTGATGCTAACATTTTGATTGCTGATATATTTGTTGATGAAATCATATTTGGAGGCAATGATATGTTATGCAAATCATTTGCAAATGAAATGAGAAAAGAGTTTGAGATGTCTATGTTTGGAGAGATCAAGTTCTTTCTTGGTCTATAGATCATGCAAAAATATGAAGGCATTTTCATTACACTATCCAAATACATCAAGGAAGTGCTGAAAATATTCAAGAAGGAAGATTCAAAACTACTTGGAACACTGATGGCAACTAGATGTAAGCTGAAAAAGGAGGACAAGTCACATGAGGTAAATCAGACTTTGTACAGATCAATGATTGGAAAACTCATGTATGTTGTACATACTAGACCAGATATTGCACATGTAGTAGGTATAGTTGCAATATTTTCTGCTAAGCCCTGGGAATCACATATGGTTGCTATGAAAAGAATCCTAAGATATCTGAAGAATACTAAGGACTATGGCTTATGGTATTGAAGAGAAGGAAAAATTAAAATTAAGGTCTTTACCGACGCTGATTGGGCTAGAAACATTGATGATCGAAAGTGAACAACTAGAGGAGCATTCTTTATGGGTGACAGACTTGTCACATGGATCAACAAGAAGCAAGGATGCATTTCTTAGTCTACTGCAGAAGTAGAGTATGTTGCTGATGCTGCAAACTGCTCAAATATTGCATGGATCAAACAGTTACTAGAAGGTATGCATATGAATATTCTTGAACCAGTAATTATCTATTGTGATAATACCAGTGCAATAAAAATTTCCAAGAATCTAGTCATGCATGCTAAGAAAAAGCATATTGCTATCAAGTATCATTATTTGAGAGAAAAAGTTCAAGAAAAGGAGGTGATGCTTGAGTATGTACAATCAAAGGAATAATTAGCTGATATCTGCACCAAGCCACTGCCCAAGGATGCATTTGAGTACTAGAGAAAAAGACTAGGGGTCAGACCCTTGTCTACTGGTCAGTAAAATGACTAGAAGGCTGCATCAGCCTACATATTATCAGAATATCATTCATGTTGATGCAAGAAAAGAGATGGGACTTCAAAGATACATCTATACACAACAAGGTATTTATCTACTCCAAGCACTAGAGTTGTTATATTGCTGATGGATTGGAAAATTCAAGGAGTATATTATGGATAGAAAGGATTGTTTGGAAATGTTGTCAAAGGGAGAGATTATATCCATTATCACATTAGGGAGATATTATATCCATCACGTTATCCAAAGGGAGAAATATAACTAGAAAGGGAGAGTACATACAAAGGGAGAGATTGCTGACAAGAAGAGAAAAGAGAAAAGTCAAAGGGAGAAAGTTCGACACAAGAACATAACACATCACATCAGAAGAAGAAAGATTCTACATCTATATAGTGAAGAGATTGAAGATAGAAAGAGAGCTGCAAGAATCAAATCTAAGCTATGAGAGCTTACCAAGGACCAGATATTTGTATTAGTTATAGTACATAAGATTGGTAGTTTGATGAACTTCAACTGTTATATTTCATATTGTATTAGTAATAATATAGTGTGTTACCATCAATGCCAAAGGGAGAGATTGATGAACTATAACTGATAAAATGTTTGAAGATGTTAAGTTGATGATCACCAAGACACAGAAAGTTAATGCAAGACATTAAATCTGTTAATGTAGTATATTGTCATTGATGTCAAATTGATATAATCTGTATGGTCATGTACATACTGCTAAAAGACTTCAAATAACCGATGAAGAAAATGATATGCTATCAGTAATGCATAAAAGTTAAGTATTCACAAAGTGACTATATACACTAACAGAGTGCACACAGATGGACAGAGTAAACCAAAGAGACCAAAGTCACAGTGTTACCCAATGAGAAAAAGAACAACATTACTGATGAGAAAAGTCACAGTGTAACCCAATAGATAGATTTACAGTGTTGCCCGACGGATAGACAACAAGACGGAGATCATGAAGACAACTAAAGTCACACCGATGGAACAACAAGTTGTCACCGATGACTAACTGAAGTATTGACCGACAGAACAAAGAGTTCAAAAATGAAAAAAATGCTTAGCTGTCAAGAGATAAATATAGACTTAACTGGTACTTATCATTTTTTTAATCGACAAGATAAAGCTGGAGATAAGTAAAATATTTAAAGCTGCTTTGTCCAGTTGGAAAGAAGATCTCTACGAGATAAAACAAGAGTTTTTCTTTAAATCTAATTGGTGAGAATTGTGGATCATGCTAAGATCAAGAAAGCCAAGAAATGGTGAAATCATCTCTATATAAGAGAAAAGATTATTCAATATAAATAAGGGGAGTGACAAGAGAATAGATGCCGAAGAGATTCTGAAGGTAAAGAAAGTGTTCATTCAGACTTTATCAATCAAGTTGAGGAAAGAGTTAAATTCTGCAGACACTAACAAATAGTAATACATCATCACAGAGCATAACAGTGTAGAGAAAGGGTATTGAATTGATTACATTGATCAGAAAGGTAATGTACTTACAATAGATCTAAAAATCTACAATTCAAGTTGTATATATGAATAGATCAATTTACTATTTCAGTTTAATCACTGAAGCATCAAGTCTCTTAACCGAGCAGGACTTAAAAGTCTTTTCTAATTCAGATACATCCCAAGGAGTATCAAAAAGTTTGATCATACAAAGTAGCATTGGCTATGCCCGATACCTATTGACAGGCAAAGAGAGTGTTTGATTAAGGATGGTAGCATTAAATGCCAAATACTAAGTGACAAACTATTCATTTAAATCTTCTAACAAGGTCACACCTAAAAGTGTGTTTGTAACCTTTATCAGGGTTGGCTCTTCACCGAGCTCACTTCAGAAGAGTGAAAATTTGGGTTGCCGGTCCCGGTGGGTTTTTCCTTAACACGGTTTCCACATTAAAAATCCATGTGTCATGTGTTTATGAGTCATTACTTTACTATTTTGCATTTCACATTAGTAAATCTAGATTGATCGGTATACACTAGTTATTTACTGTATTTTTGTAAATAGAAAGATGACTTATCAGTAAACATACAGTAGAAGGTTTTACAAAGCATTTTGACAAGTAGTAATTTGGTATAATTATTTCAAAGAAATTATCTTGTAGGACTGAATATAACTAGAGGCTTATAAATGTGCTAATAAGTATTTGGGTTGATTTAAGGATTAATTTTTGAGGTCACTGATTCACCCCGCCCCTCTCAATTATTCTAACACCAACTATGTCCCACCAGAATGGATGTCCCAGCCTTGGCTCTGAGATTTTTAGTTGAGTATGCATTTGGAACTTTCCAGATGCATTTGAGGGAAATAACTAGCTCAAATCCTATTGCCTTTACCTCTTGTATCATGAGAATGTCCAAATTTTTGTGCATATTAAGAAGTATCATAACCACATTGTTGATGTGATTTTGTGATGACCTTTCCAACCGGGGGAGTTATCACCAAATACCAGAGTATCGACCAACTTCTCTTGAAGAGGTTTATGAGAGAGTGGGCTCTCCTGTCTTCCAAACACCTGGTAGTCAAGTCACGATGGCTCAGGGATAGCTTAGTTGGATGGGTGACTATTTGTTTTGGGGGGATAACTGGTTTTGACTCATCGACCTCTTAAACTTCAATGATAATTGGTTTCCTGCAAGTATTCTTTATGTCCATCAAAGAAAATATCAAATGATAGGATAGGGGTAGTATAAAATTCTAACTATAATCATGATATACATCTCCTTAACATCAACAAAGTTCCAGATGGAAATAAATGACTGATATTGAGCATACATATAATTTTTGTAGAACTAGAATAGAGGACATAACGAAGCATACAACATAGAAAACATTTGCGAGGTAAGATATTTCATCAAATTGTTGTAGAACTAGAATAGAGGACATAACGAAGCATACAACATAGAAAACATTTGCTAACTCTAGGATCACAAAAAAAATAGAGTGAGGTTCTGAATGGTGTTCCTCATTCTTTTATTAACTTAAAATCCAACATCACTGGTAGTTACACTAGTGGCTCCAGGGGAGCATTAATCTAATCTAAACTCTTAAAAACAGATAGATAAAAACTAGAAACTTGTATTACTTGTGGGTAGATAAATGATCAATTTTCTGACCCTTGGAATGATGTCAGACTTGATATTTATAGAAAACTCTAACTACCTAAGAGACTAACCCTACGCTATCTATTTACATTATATTACAATATTTACAGTGGGTACTGCTTGCATTGTCAGAATTATTATGATATAATATGATTATTTGAGAAGAAAAGAGAGGAAAGAAGCATTGGGAAAGCCACCATTAGGAAAAATTCCTTTGTAATTGCAGATGTGATGGTGATTTTTGGGAGACTTGGGCCATACACCCCCATTAATGCATTTTATTCTCGATAATTGAGCGGTGCTCCGTATGCCAAATATTAAATGCTAGAACCACATCTTGGAAATTGGGAGGTGTCTATAGAAAACCTTTAGACCAATAGTGACCCATAATGCAAAGAAGGAAGGCCATGGATCTGATAAAAAGCCATAGATAGTGATCGGTCAGCTCAGGGCAGTTATCAATGCTTATCACTATAAAGTATACAAAACTAGGAATCTAGAATTTTGGAATCTGGGAGCTTACACTCAAAGGATAAAGAATGAATCTGCAACTTGCCCATGGTGAAGGAATCCCCAGAGTTTGGGAAATCTTATTGGTCTTTGAGATTTTTGTATGCCTCTAGTATCTGGAGTATGCCTTCCTCTTCCATGTCCTTTAGGCAACCTTGACGATCAACAAAACTTTTGAAGTTATTATCAGCATCCTCGAGCTTCTCCTTTAGCTCCAAAACCACCTTGTCCACTTTATGGGATCTGAGAATCATCTAGGAGATTTCTTCCATTATGACACTATTGAAATCCCAATCAGGCCAGAATTGATCCTTGACCACTTTGTCAAACTTTCTTAGTATAGAATCAACGGGAGTATAAGTCCTGGGGTAGAGAGGGTCAACCGATGTAATCTCATTGATAAGGACAATATACTGGTCCAATGGAGTCTAGAATTCCTCCAGTTTTTCCTCTAGTACCCTTACCAGTTGCTTTCTAGTCTTGACTTTGAATGTAACTCTAGAGTACTAGGTCCTGAGGAACCCGTACGACTCATCTCCTAGGATGCTAGTTTTTGTCATATTATCCTCTCTGAGATTCAGAATCTACAATAGGGCATCCCTCCACTCTTCATGCTTCTCAATTTGTCCCTACCATTTATGAATAGTGGACTCCATTTATTTTACTGTATCATGTGCCTGAAAGAATTCTGGGAGAGACTCAAGCAAAAAACTTCTTATGGCCCCAATATACTGGGTTTTCCTTTCATCCACCGCAAGTGCCTTATTTTTCATATTTCTTAGTGTGTCAACATCACCCTGAGGGAGCAGTGTCTCAGAGGCTGAATGTCCGAGTGTTTTGGAGGTGAGTGGGTGAACTAACTCTGTTAGGAGTCTGAAAAGATTAGCATTAGTAACCTTAAACCCCTTTTCCTTTTGGGATTGATTTTCATATCAGGTGTGGATATCTTGGCTTACTTCATTCAAGAGGTCCAATTCCCCTTGTTGATTTCTCTTTCCTAGAGGCACCTCCGTGATTACATACTCTTTTGAGGTTACCTCTGAGTCCTCTTTTCCTGCTGGAGGGGCGACAATTATTTCCACTATGTTACCATCTGGGGCCATTTAGGTGTTGTGAAGGGTGTGGGCCTTCTTGTGCTTCTTAGTGACTTAGCCTTTAGCCAAAATTTCTACTAGTGATAGTGGGGCCTTGATGGTTGTCAGGGTTTTTATTTTTTGTAACTCCATGGACCACTGTAGTAGGGTATCTGATCCTCTTATTAACATCCCCAAACTTGAAGTATCTCTGGGGTTCAATTTAGGTTCTCCCCTAGATGTGTTGTCTTTGGTGTTGATGGGATCTTCATCTTCATTTCTTTTCTCTCCTTTCGTACCACCTCCCAAAATATCATCCATCGGCAGGATAGGTGGTGGAGGTGGTTGAGGCAACTGATTTAGATCTCCTTATTGGAATATGGCCGCAACCTTTTCAGCCATTACATCTGGTGGTGTAAAAAAAACCTGATCACTGAATGGGCTTAGGAGTACAACATTAGATGGTATGGTTGTTACCAGAGGCCCGATTTCCTCTTCAGCCGATAATTGCTCCATGATCAGATTACTTTCCTGCTCCTTTTGTATCCCTCTTTCTTCTTCGACCTCTTTCAGTTAGAATACATCTCCTCCTTGGACCAAAAACTCTTTGTGCCTTGTTGATTCATGTGTGGGAACCCAGTTTCTATCTCCACTATTTCTCCATATAGCATACCATGCAAATCTTTGAGATCACCCATCTTGAAGAAATCATCAACGTTGATCTATGCTATTTCTGGGGGAATTTCTGGGTGATCCTTTATTTTGGAGGAGGAGGAGGAGGAGAGTACCTCAACATCAGGTACATTCCCTGGCTCAAAATTTGGGTTTCTATTTCATGGGGGTCTCTCCACCTTCTATTTCTTTCTTCTTTATAGAGGCACTCTGGGATTTGCAACTACCACAATTCCTTTGATCTCTGCTTCACATGCTATACTCAACATAATGGCCAAAGAGGGAGAATATCCTGGCAAGGGAGAAGAGCCTACCGGGGTAACTCCAAGACCAAAATTTACTCCGGATTTTGCTACATCCAATAGTTTTCAGGAGTGTTCAAACTTCTCACCCAACTCTTCCATTAGGGGGGCCAAAATGGGGTCTGAGATTTGAGGTGGGGTGAGAACTTTCTGCTTACCTTGGGCTTTGGATTTATCTGTATCCTAAGAGCTTGAGGCTTCCAAAAAACTATTGTCCAACCAGACACTCTTCAGGAAAACCCTCACAAAATTTGTATGGCTACGCTGGATTACCATTCTCAAGATGGCCTTAATACTCAAAATCTCTGGCGTATCCCAATCTACCAGAGGGAGGTCCATTTTTTCAATACTTGTATCTTTATACTCGGGGTCTTCTTGTTTCCCAGTGTTTGAAAAATTCTATGGAAATGTTTCGAGATTAAAATTTTCCATCATTCCTTTTGACATCCTAGTTTATTTCCACTTTCAGAGGTCATAGTCATCCTGGCAGTTAGCCCAAAGAATTTTCTAAGTGTCGAACATGGAGGTTGATTCCCTGGGGCATCAGCCTTCCTAGTCGCCCAAGCAGATCATAATCCTTGCATCTGAAATAATATTTATCTAAGTTCAGGCTACTTAGCTCATTTTTTACTTCCTGGGCCACGACAAAGGAGCAGGTATAGTTCCCACAAATGAATGGGAACGACACATGAGTGAATTTCTTAGCACCAGTCAAGGCATGTGCCTCCAAAATTTGCATATAAAATTCAAACAAAATGATCTTGTCCCCACAATGTTTGTGCAACAAGAAGGGTTTCCCAAAAAATTTGGACACCCGAATATAGGTGTGCTAGGAAAACTTAATGAATTAATGTCCTCACGCACCTACTAGGGCCATGGCCTATGGGGACATCCTAAATCCCTGGTCATCAGTGATCGCCTTTATCCCGTGAAAGATGAAGGCATCGTTGACTCTGAAAAAGTAGGGGAAAATCTAGTCCCACTGAATCTGGGGGAAATTCCTATGGGGTGGCTTGAATAGCTCCCTCCCAAAGAAAACCAACTATGGTTAAACCCCAGATCCCCAGGTTCTACTGGACAAGTGTCCAAAGTATGTAGGAGGTCATATAGAGTTTTTGTTCTATGTTGACCATCCTAATTTGGGTGTCTACATGCTTGACGATGATGCATGTCTAGTCAAGGTGTGCCTTGTTGGTGGTCATAACATATACAAAGTAGTACATCCTATTGGCAAGTTGACTCCCATGGAGTATATGGCTTATTTTGTGTTGTCATTATGGCAACAAAGTCATATGAAGTTTTGACAGTAAACTATGAAGTGAAAATTGACTAAGTGTAGAAGACAAATAGAACAGTGACTTGTAGTTGATCAGGGCATCAACGCACGTGCGTATGATCACATCAAGATATGTGCATTCAGACTTAAGCTCCATGGTGTGTTATTATGCTTACCCTATACATGCATGGTATGGAATGTAATTATGGACAAATTATAGGAAGAACAAATACACCAGCAGTCCAGAACAAAGTATGAAGGTGACTTCATTATTTTGATTAGCGTATAATATTTTGTTATGTAAAGGCTAAGCACCTAATGTAGTAAGTTTTTAATCATGTATTAAACATTTTTGTAAACATGCTTAAGCCATTTGTTTTGGAAGCATTGTGAATGTTGTTTTTGGGCCGACTAAGGTCTTGTTTATAGTCGCATCTATTCAGGCATAAACATATATATGCAATGTAAAGATATATTTGAAGTGTTGAAGAAATAGTCAAAGAAGATATATAGCAGAGTAGTATGAAGATCTCAGTATGAGATAAATCCCTTAAGAAGACAAGAGCATAAGTGCATAATTGGAATTGATTAGACATCTGTGTCACATACAATAGTTCACTCTTGGATATAGTGCATATATATTCTCAGGAGGTTGTAGCCTTCTTTCTCATTGAGCAGTGAGCTCTTGGACAGTGAGTCCTCACCCCTAATAGGGTTGTTTGTAAAAGACTCCTAACAGGGTCAGGCCTTTAACTAGGTCATTGTACTTGCATTGTAAATACTACTCCTAATAGGGCAAAGGAACTTTAATAGGTTCATTATACTAGTGCAATATTTATGGGTACTAATTCCCATCGAGGTTTTCCTCCAATCAAGGTTTCCCCGTAATCATATTATGTGTTATGTGATATTGTGTTAAGATTCAAGTGATATATAAATGTTTTATGTTTAAAGTTGCTGAAATTGAATAAATAGCTAGATATTGATGCACCCCCCCTCTTAGTGTTTCCAACAATTGGTATTAGAGCTCTGGTCCTCTGATAGAAAAGTTCAACCACTTGAGGAGATCATGGATTCAGCAGAAGTAAAACATTTGAAAAAAATCTTTAAGCAGCTCTTGAAGATCTGGATAGATATGAGAAAGAAAATGAATAACTAAAGATAAAAGTTGATGGCTCTCAAATTCTTATCAAGAAACTAAGGAAAGATTTGAAAGTTTGCTCTACAAATGATTTGGGAGAAATGGACAAGAAGCTGAATGAAAAAAACATGTCTTTGGAAGATAAGATAGAAGAATTGAATGATCAGCTATTGAAGAGAAGAACAAAGAAAATAAAAAGTTAGATGAAGAACTCATTCAAGCCAATATGAAAATATTGGAATTGGAAAACATCAAGAATAAAATTGAATCTGAATTATCAGGAGCAAAAGACAAGATTGATAAACTACACACAAGTTCTGATCTAATTCAATCACAGATTTATGCACAAAAAATAAAAGGTGATACCACTGGTATGGGTTACAGTCTAGCTCAAAATGAGATCAACTCATTACAAGAAAGAAAGAAAGCTCTAACAGAATCTTCAAAAGAAAAAACTGAGAATAATGAAGAGACCAAAGCAGAACCACCAAAAGATAAGCACAAGGCAATCAACCATACTTGCTATGCCTGTAACAAGCATGGACACTTGGAAAGAGATTGTAAGATTGTAAGACCCTTCAATGGTTACTATTACTCTGGCAATAAGTTTGGTCATAGGGCTATTCATTGCAGAACAAATGAAAGAAATCAGCCACAACTGAACCAAAGGAATCAAACTCAATACAATCAGAGAAATGAACCTCAAAGAAACTTGCAGAACATTACATGTTAGATATGTAATTACAATGGACACACAGCCAAGAAATGCAACATAATGAATAACAACATCAGACCTCCTATCATTTTTCATTCATGTGGAAAGGCTGGACACATCTCAAGGTCCTGCAGATCAAGAACAAAAGGACAAGAGAATCATAAGAAGTCTTTGTTTGAAGAATTAGGACAAGTCAAGTTTGTGGAAGCTAAAGCTAACTCAGATAAAATATGGGTCGAAGTAAAGAAGGATAATGAAGTGAACAAGGTAGTAGATTCATCCTCAGTGGACACACCTTCTACCTCTAAATAGTTGACCCTCATGGTCTTAGGGGGAGATATTCTAGCTCTGAACCCTTGTGTGCCTGGTATACTCACCTCTGAGTATGCGCCTATGGATTCATGCATGTGATCATGAATTAAGGTTGTATGCATTCACACATCGCCTTTACTTTGTTCAGAACAAATTTTGAAATTTTCTATGTAAACCACCTTACGACAACGAGCATTAAATGTAATTGATCTTTATAAATTGGAAAAATATCTTAAAATAGCTTCACTTTGCATTTGAGATTGAAGCATTCAAAAAGCAGATAGGAATCAAGCATCAAAGCACTACAGCTTGAAGGATTAGTTGGTTTGTGAATGGATTATGTTTGGAATGAAACCCTAGCAGTCGCATCATTTCATAATCGTCGTGAAACCCTACTTAACCAAGTCACAAGTAAGTATGGCAACCCCTGTCATATTTGACATTGTTGAAAGGAAGATATTTGTCTTTAAGAAGCACCCATTCAAGTCCATACTGGATGATGTCAAAGGAGCATTCTCTAGGACTCCGCTTGGAGTCATACATTTAGAAGACATCCGCACATATGTTTATTGCAAGAAGGAAATAGTTGGAGACAATAACATTGCATCTCTCATGGGTTCTATGATGAAACTAGACTATACATTCAAGGATGAATACGCGCATCTCACTAATAACCCTATCTTTGGGTATTCCAATGCGCATGAGTTCTATGAGCCAGAATGGGTGAAGATATTACTGAGCAGGATACATGATGATCTATACTGGATAGGTGAGGTTCCTATCCACATCACTGTAGATCTAATTCATGAGATGACTAGACTCCCTAAGACTGGACCAGTTCTTCCAAATGGTAAAGATGTTAAGAAACAAGTTGAGCAAGCATGCTTATCTAGGAGTGATAGGCGTGGTATAACAGTTGATCCCATCAAGGAAGATGACATAAAGCTAGTCACCATGATACTAGGTTATAAATTTCAGCATGCAAGCAGACTAAATAGTGTATCTATAGCTATTGTCTTAGCAGCAATAAAAATGGTGAATGATAATACTCAGTACAACCTATGTGAGATATTGCGTGCTCAATTGATTGAAAACATCCAAGCTATTAAGCATGACAAGAGAAAGATATTTAGGTTTGTCTCACTAATCATATATCTCTACTTCCACATAATAGGAAAGGTTGCAAATCTCTACCTAGACAAAAGCAAACCCACTATGTCACAGGTTCACTAAAAGCCACATCAGAGAGTAGTGTGAAGGATTCTATGGACATGGACATCAAGACATGCAGGATCAAGATGTAGAAGAGGTTCAGGATACCTGAGAAAATAGTTGAGAAGTACAAAGACACCATATGTTTCATGGTGGAGACTGACTGTACTTGCATGGAGGCAGTTGAGCCTAGAACAAAATGGATTCACTCGTTTGGTTATGAAGTTGAAGAACATGTTTTAGAAGGTTATGCACAAGTCCTCTTATCTGCACCCAAGGATCCCAATGAGCATAGATGGGTTACTTATAGAGAAAAGACAAATCAAGTTGATTCTGTCTTATACAGTGCTGAGAAAAAAAGGAAGGCATCTAGGATTACCTGAAATATCCTAAAAGTTCATGGTGTTACACAAGAAGATCTTGACAGAGCTAGAGAAGCTAAGATAGCCAAAGAACTTGAGAAGACTCCCACAAAAGTAAAAAAAGAAAAGACTGATGATATGCCTAAGAAGA
>MU228217.1:548016-592010 GCA_018584345.1 Thuja plicata
AATGAAGGAAGACTAGAATCTCTCAAGAATGTATATGACAAATATCAAGAGATAGACAAATCAGAGATTCATTCTATGATCATTTCTCACATGATTAAGTTCAAAAGGACAGTATTGGAACTCAAAAATATCATACCAGAAAAGGTATGGAACATACTTGATATTTTAAAGAGGCAAGAAATTGAAGAGGATATGAGGGTATGGAACATTGGATAATCTTCTCCCGGTGTGCTCGCATGATGAGAAAGTCATTCTGTTGGATCTAGTAAAGCCACACCTAAGAACCAAAAAAAGAATTGTCCATATCATGAACAAGGAGTATGATCTGGTTGGTGAAGAGACTCATAAAGAATTTGAGCGGGTATTTATGGATAGACACATGTATCTATCAATGACACCTACAGCTAAGGCAACTCCAGTTCCTCCTAAACAGGTTGCAGAACCAGTAATTTAGAATGCACCTAAGACAGGTCCACAGGTGTTAGCGCCCTCAATTTCAATAAATTCTGATACAACAAAAGATTTAGGGGAAACTATAGTGATTGATGATATCAAGATATCTATGACCGCTTCTGATAATGATATAGATAAAGTTGAAAAAGCATTTGTAAACTCAAAAGAAACAGAGAAGGCATGCACTGATGATACATCTTTGCAATAAGATAAATTTCCCTCTATATATTCAACAGACTTGAATAAAGAGGAAGATAATCAAAACAATGAGACACCAGTCATGGAGATCCCAGTTAAAAGTGAATGCATGGATACTAGTCAAAATACTATATTCACACCATCCATTCAACCATCTACCTCATTGTTGTCAAATTTAACTCCTGACTCAGCAAGTCAAGATGCATGGGGAGAAGAAGATTTAATAAAGATCAATGTGCTAGCCATGGAAAAAGACAAAGAGAAATAGGTTATGAGAAACCATCTCTTCTTGGAATCAGTAAAAATTTGAATGACCTAGTGCCTACCGACAAGAAAGTACCAAAAATTCAATCAGTTGATGATGTAGACAACATCCTAACAAGCTTCAAAGCACATGTTACAAGCTTAGTAGACTCAGCCATGAGAATTGCAGAAGACGAGTATAAAAATGGAAGATTAAATGAACTGGAAAAGAAATTTACCTTAGATCTAAACTCATTAAAGATTGGTCAGTCTATGTTGAAAGAATTGGCAGCAAAAGGCAGGAAGGTTATAGCAAACTGCATGCACAGATGCAAACTCACCTCTGAACACATCAAAAAGATAGAGGAGGTAGATATCTTGGTTGACAATGTTAGAAAATTAGTTGAAACATCCACGCAAGACATGAACATCTGTAATAGTATCTATCAAGGTCAACTGGACAAGATAGAAAAATCTAAAATGAAGATCAATAAGATAAGGATCAGGTAGACTCAGTTGAGAAATGCACTTGCGCCCTCCTTAGCAGTTTTGGATGAGAAAATCAAATAGATTGATGTCACTATTTTCATGTATGATCAAGGTCCATGCATGGATCTGATAAAAATGGAGAAGCTCACATATGCTCTATGCACTCATCTCCAGACAACCGATACAATGAAGGCATTCTGGTAGCAAGAGATAAAGAATCTTCAGATTGTATATCCAGATGTATATATGGAGTGAGTATCTAGAAACTTACAAGTTTTTTGACAACTTTGTCATTAATGTCAAAGGGGGAGTAATGTATATAATAAATAAAGTATATATGAGGAGTAGTGTATATTTTAAAGAGATAAGAATATACATTTTTGGGTGTTAGTCAATTTTGAGTAACTTGGCCACATTCCTTTGTTGTCATTAATGACAAAGGGGGAGATTGTTGTCAAGTTGACTCCCAGGGAGTATATGGCTTATTTTGTGTTGTCATTATGGCAAAAAATTCATATGAAGTTTTGATAGTAAACTATGAAGTGAAAATTGACTAGGTGTAGAAGATAGAACAAAATAGTGACTTGCAGTCGATCAGGGCATCAACGCACGTGCATACGATCACATCAGGATATGCGTATTTATACTTAAGCTCCATGGTGTGTTATTATGCTTACCCTATACACACATGGTATGAAATGTAAGTATGAACAAATTATAGGAAGAACAAATACACTAGCCGTCCAGAATATAGAGTATGAAGCCGACTTCATTATTTTGATTAGCGTGTAATATTTTGTTATGTAAAGGCTAAGTGCCTAATGTAGTAAGTTTGTAATCATGTATTAAATAGTGTTGTAAATACGCTTAAGCCATTTTGTTTGGAAGCATTGTGAATGTTGTTTTCAGTCTGACTAAGGTCTTGTTTATAGTCGTGTCTATTTAGACATAAACACACACACACACACACACACACACACACACACACACACACACATATGCAATGTAAAGATATATTTGAAGTGTCGAAGAAATAGTCAGAGAAGATATATAGCAGAGCAGTATGAAGATCTCAGTATGAGATAAATCCCTTAAGAAGCTAAGAGCATAAGCACATAACTAGAACTGATCAGACATCTGTGTCACATACAACAATTCACTCTTGGATATAGTGCATATCTATTCTCAGGAGGTTGTAGCCTTCTTTCTCATTGAGCAGTGAGCTCTTGGAAAGTGAGTCCTCACCCCTAACAGGGTTGTTTGTAAAAGACTCCTAATAGGGTTAGGCCTTTAACCAGGTCATTGTACTTGTATTGTAAAGACAACTCCTAACAGGGCAAAGGAACTTTAATAGGTTCATTATACTATTGCAATATTTGTGGGTACTAATTCCCACCGGGGTTTTCCTCCAATCAAGGTTTCCCCATAATCATATTATGTGTTATGTGATCTTGTGTTAAGCTTCAAGTGATATATAAATGTTTTATGTTTAAAGTTGCTGAAATTGAATAAATAGCTAAACACTGATTCACCCCCCCCCTCTCAGTGTTTCCAACACATCTAAGGGGAGAATTCCTGGGCATGGGGCTCCCCAAAAAATCCTGCACAAAAAGATGATTCCTTCCTGGATGGGCTCCTTGAAGTCAGAGCAAGGGATATCCATTTGCATTTTATTGGAATCCTAACACTGACATTTTAGCCATTTAGAGTTGAGATGGTGCCGGGCTGGATCAACTGCTCCCTCAAATTGTGGAAGCAGCTCTAGGAGACTAGTAGCATCCACAAAGTATGAGATGCATCGCACTATGGTGGTGGAATCATGGCCCAGAGAGATGATGGGCACCAGGTAACCAAGGGGGTTGGGAGATCCTAATATAGTAGCCAAATTGCTTGGATTGTAACATCTAGCCAAGAGAAAATTTAGCTCCAACGCTTGCACCGAGCACGAAAAACCAGCCACTTGAATGATATTGGATGTCGCTAAATTAGCTTATATGGGGTCATATATCCTTTGTAGTTGATGAATGTCTTGAATTAGGCCCTTAAATTCAGCCCAAGTATAGACATATGTGTCGGTGATCTCTTTAAGTGTATACTCAATTCGGGACCCCAAAATTTTCCCACCTTTATTATATTTCTGCGTTAGCGGGAGCTTCACTAATACCCACTCTGCCTTGTTCTTCTTGCTAGTACCTGCAGAGATATTTGGGAGTTTTGGGCTCTTGGGAGGTGAGGATTCTGAAGCCATTTATTTTTTTGTTTACCTTGTACCTACAAATCGGACAACCATCAATCTATAATCATTAAAAGATTTCAGACTTTGGAGGTTTTGAGAGTGAATTTACTTTTCCACCTAAAATAAAATTTTTTTAACACATCTTAAAAGGGATCATATGTCCGAAGATTGCATGCAATCGTTAACACATGAAACATTTCTTGCATATCAAATATACGGTATGATGATCAAGAAGGCCGAAAAAGGAAAATAATTCTAGGTTTACCGACACACTCGATGTTTACTTTGAAAAGACAACAATTGTCAGTGACAAGACATGTGGCCCTTTTTCCTTTCTCTAACACGCGTATGCCCACTCAACTAAGTAATGAAATTTAATAAACAACTATTCTGGTGCGAGTGGCATGAATGCCACTTGGGACAAATTTTAAATGCTCATTTATGCAAAATAATTCCTCTATTAAAGACAAAAAGGACAAAGAAGAGAGAAAACTTAATGACTTGCTAGTGAGCTAGCCTTAGCAACTGACATACCCATCACCTCGACGTCCAAAGTTGCACCAACCTGAATGGTGAACTTATTTATTGGGTGGAACTAGTTCTCAGACCTCATAAATAAACTAGAGTGCAAAAGGGTCCATGGGAACTACCTCCATAGGGACCCAACAAGGCTCTCAGAGACACAACATCTCCTTAGTGCATAAAACATAGCTTTACATACTTGATAGATGTACAAGACAACCAGCGGAGACTTCTAATGACACATAGAGAGTTTACAAATTTATAGGGCTTAACTCTAACCTACAAGACATGAACAAATATTTACAAGGAGCTACCGTGCTCTAAAGACCCATGTTCATAGAAAATTTACAAACTACGGAGATTGATGCAAATGATATTTAGAGAAAATTTACAGGCAATAGAGGAAAGGTGCCTCACCTTTGATTCGGATGACTATGAATGGAAAAGAGACACACCAGGTTCAAGGAAAGTGTCATGCTGAATGATAGATGTGAACCTGAATGACAAAGGTGAACAAATGCCCAGAAAACATGAAAATGACAACAATCAGCAGACGAACAACAAAGATGAAAACAAACACACAGAAACAAAAAAACAGGAACAAAAATGAAACAATAACCAAAAAAAAAAGGAAAACAAACAAACACATAGAGAAAGAAAAGGAAATGAGTACAACAAAAGAAAAGGAACTCAAGAGTCTACCTAGAAATTGAAATGCTGAAAGGGGGGACTGCAAAATACCTCACACTGTCACCTAAACACTCCACCAGAATCATCGAACACACTTCTGCACCTTCTAGATCAAATGTCTTTTCTTAGAAAACAAGTTGCTTCGCTCTCAAGATAATTCATTGGAAGGTAATTAGTTTGTGGTAAGTGTAAAAGTGACAAGGTAAAAGGCCTTAAATAATGACTAGACAAGTGCATTAGTTACCAAAAGCTATTTCAAGAAACATGCTGGCAGTCAGAGGCCAAACTTCGGGGCACCTAACAAAAATTCACCTTCAGAAGAAAGAGGAATGATCGTCAGGTCCCAGAGATCTGAAACTAACAAATTTTGGAATGAAAGTTCAGGATCTGCATCCCAGAGAAAATAAAGGACACAAAAAGACCAAGGCCAAACAAGGGTGATGACTAAAGAAAAAGGAAGAAGCAAAAACCAAGCCAAGAACAAAAAGAAAGAAAAAAGGAGGGATCCCAATATTTTGTACACAAAATGTAGGGATGGGTATGCAGAGCATAACAAATAGCGACTCGCTGGAAAAAATGCTTCATGCATTTGAGAACTCCTAGAAATATGGTTAAAACAATGAGGATCTTACTATTATTGGAGACGCGATGTCACAGTGTGACTCTAGGGCCAGAAACACTTACTACAATCTAGATGTTGACATTTTCACAAGTTATGTAGCGTAGGCCTAAAAAAAGGGGGGATAGGGACATGGCCAGAGAAATATAGAGAAATTATACTAACATAGCAAAGACGATGCCTGATGAGTGCTTTCCCATTCTCTGGGATCTAGATCTTCAAGCTCCCTAGCTTCATTTTTTTTTTTTTTTCTTTAGATGGGGGAGGTGGTACTTCTTTCATCGAGTCCTCAAGCTTAGCTTGTTACCATGGCAGTACTTCTTTCACCTTGTCATCCTTTTGATTATTGAGTGGGGAATACAGATCTATCTCAGAAGATGTTTCTAAATTATTTCCTTTCCATTTAGGTGCCTCTCACAAAGAGTGTGATTGATTTGTCCCATTCCAAAACCTTTTTCTTCTAGATTTAAGTTATTGCCCTTTTATAAAATATTAGTTAGCATTTTTTATTTTGAGTAGAAAATATCAATACTTGGGTCCAATGAAGGGTATCCGACATCTTGAGCCTCATGTTAAGAATTTCTCAAATAAGGATAGGACCAACCTTCAGTCAATGCCTAGTTTTGGACCACCAAAATGTGCGAGGAGGATCTCCCAGCTTGCGAGTTTGTTATGCAAAGCATACCAACCTAACATAAGATGGAAAAACACCAATACTCGAAAGAGAAAGGAGACCAAAAAGAAAAGAATAAGTGAAGCGAAACAAAAAAAAAGACAAAACGAGGGCAAGGCCCCAAAACTATTTACAAGGGAGGGTGGGTCAGCTCGACACACCCAAGGGATATTTATAAATGGTATGTACATATGATACACCTCCCGAAGTGGGATTCAGTCTTCTACCTTACTCAAAGTAATGTTTGAGGAACTGTCCATTGATGTCCAACAGAACAACTTCTCTGGTTAAAGAACTGGGATGGTATGTGTTAGCTCCATAGATTTTTGATATTTGATATGGCCCAAGCTAGAGCCTCTAGAATTTTCTATTCTGTCCTTTATTTTCCTAGGCCTTATCCCACAAGAGGACTAGGTTTGAACTTTGAAAATCCTTGTAATGGACTCTTTTGTCAAACTAGTGTTTGACTGCAACTTGGTGTTTGGAAAAATGCTCTAACACATGATCTCTCTGTTCCTCAAGTCGTATTAAGTTGAGGAGGTGTACTTCAACAATGTTACCCTGGTTGTTAAATTCTTGCATGAACTATAGAACCAGAATGTATAGGTTCACTGGGAATACCAGGTTTAAGCTATAAACTATATGAAACATGGAAGTCCCTAGAGTGGATTTAATTCATATGCGGTCTTCCCAAAGGGAAAACCTTAGTTTTTGGTGCCAATCTCAGGGATTTATTTCAAGCAGGTGTTTGATCACCTCTAAAAGGTTCTTGTTAGTAAATTCTGCTACCCCATTACTGTTAAGATAGTAATTAATAGAAAATTTGAGGGTATCATTCCTATCATAGGCCCATTCCAACAATTGAGCAGAGGAAAATGATGGGCCATTGTCGCACACTAGGGTGAAAGGCATCCCAAACCTTGTGATGATATTTTCTTCAATGAAGTAGACTACCACATCCGTTGTGTTGTTTTTGCATGGTATAGTTTCAGTCCACTGAGTGCAATAATCTATGGCATTTAAGATGTACTGGTGGTTTGCAGATGAGTTGGGTTTTATTTCCATGATAAAGTCAAATGCCCATTAGGTGAAAGGTCTTGCCTCAAAAATAGGCTGGAGAGGCATTGATAGATTCTGCTCTCATGAAGTGATAGTTTGAAAAGTTTGTAAATTCCTCACATGTGCATAGACATCCTTAAAAATGTGGGGCCAATAATATTCGGCTCAGAGGATTTGATGAGTGGTTGCATTATCCGACCCGTGTCCAGCTCAAAAATGACTGTGAAATTCTTCTATGATTTTATGGATTTTTCATGGTGAAGACACTGGAGGTAGACACATTCATGGTTCCTTTGAAAAAGAGTCCCATTTTTAAACATGAAATATGTACTCTTTAGCTGGAGAGCCCGATGCTTACTAGGTATAAGCCCTTCGAGGCACTAGTTATTTAGTAGGAGGTACACTAAGTTTGCATACCAGGGGTCTTGGGTAATTGATAGCATGGTGTAAGTGTGACATTTAATATGTGGAATAACCTCAGCCATATCCTTACACAATCCTTGTCCCCAGAAATTTTTTATAGGTTTCATTTCAAGATCATATTCTTGGAGGATGGCCATCCACTTTCCCTAGCATTCACCTAATTCTCTCTAAATTAATAAAGACTTAACAGCCTATTCGGGGAGGATGGCATGCACTTTTCTATGGAGAATGTAGTCCTAAAATTTCTTAACTACTTGGATGAGGGCCAACGCTTCTTTTTCAAGAGGTGAATATCACACCTTTGAAGGGGGAGCTCATAAAAGTGATGGGTCGTTCTTCACCTTCAACCTTCTAGATCAGTATGACTGCATTAGAGTGGGTGGAGGCAAATGAATATATGTGAAATGGGAGGGAATAGTCTAGGCTCACTAGGATTGGGGCCTCTATAATAGCGTTCTTGATCAGGATAAAGGCATGCTTTTCCTCTATACTCCACTCAATTTTAGTGTCTTTTTTCATTATGTCATTTAGAGGTTTCACAACATCGGAAAAACCAGTGATGAAATGCCTGACAAAATTGATCTGCCCAAATAAAGACTGCATTTCCTTCTTACTACCTGGCATCTTCAATCTCAACAGTGCCTCAACTCTCTCAGGGTTGATGGATATACCCTACACGGAGATGATGTGTCCTAGCAGTTTTCCTTCGGTTACCATGAATATGCATTTCTTAGGGTTGAGGGATTTATCAAACCAGCATTAGCACTCACAGATCTTAGCGAGGTGGGCTAGATGATCACACCTTTCTCAAGATAAATTAGTCAAATCATCCATGTAGATGATTATGCATTTATTAACCAAGCCTTTAGAGGCAATGTCCATGGCTTTCTAGAATCTAGCTCTGGTGTTAATTAACCTGAAGGGCATTCTTCTATAGGAAAATGTCCCCCACTTGGTGGTGAATGCCGTTTTAGCTCTATCTTCAAATTTTATCATGACCTAGTTATACCCAGAATATCCATCCAAAAATGACATCATCTGGGAACCATTAACAATTTGTAACACCTCATCAAGCGAGGGGAGAGGATGGTTATCCTTCTTTGAGGCTTTATTCAAATTCTGAAAGTCCACACACAATTGAATCTCTCCATTATTTTTTGGAACTGGGACTAAATTGGCCACCCAAGTGGTATTTTGAATTAGAAAGATTATTTGGGCAGCCAATAAATTCTGAACCTCCTGGTAGATGAGGGGTTTGATTAGGGGATTGATTGGTCTTTGGTTCTTTTAGAAGGGTTTAGCATCTGGCTTCAAGAGAGTGGTGTGTGCCATGATATAAGTATCATAAGTATTAGATATTCATACCCCCATGCTATTAAATAAATATATTCTCAAAGGACTGTGAAAATCTTCTCTTTCTCATCCAGAGAGAAAGAGGTACCAATATGAACAAAATTCTCTTTGATGCCTGTCCCGATATTCACCTTTTCAGTTTTCCCCCTTTAGGGGTTTGGGACACTTTGCCTTTGGCTCAGGGGTTATATTAAAAGATACATTTGAGGGTGAACATCCCCTTTGGGATAGTGTTGGTGGGAAGATCAAGGATTCCATCCTTCTTTCTCCTTGCCCGGTATCATCATTTTCTTCTTCCTCCATGATCGGGTCTTCAAAGACACCCACATTTGCCATGAAGGCGAGGATATGTCTGTCATCCTCAAAGACCTAAATGTGGGTTACATTATCAAGTATGGAGGGTGTGGGCACCATTTCCACTAAAAATTTCTAGAGTCGGGAATCCGGCATGGATTCAAGAGTACTAGACGATACAATGAGGGCGTCTAGAATGAAGTTCCATCTCTTGGGAATTACCTCAATACCAAAGGCATCAAAGTCCTCTACTAAGCTCCATGCTCAAATGTGTTAGGATGCAATTTATTTATCATGGCATGCATATTGGCTTCAAATTTGATTGACTACAAGCTTTGATTCACTAATTTCCTGGAGGTGCGTGACTCCCTTTTGAAGTGCGAACAAAAGTCCAAGGACTAAAGCCTTGTACTCGGTGATGTTGTTAGTGCAATCAAACTCTAGGAAATAAGATGTGAGGAAATAATTTCCTCAAGGATTGATTAGTTCTACTCTAGCTCTGAAACCCTATTTGGATCTAGATTCGTTAAATTTAAGGATTCGGAGGTTGTTGTTGGTATAGTTGGCTTACAAAGTCAGCGCAGCGATTGAGACTGGTTTGGGATGGGGAGGAGGTTTTCATGTGTCACCTAATGGAGAAGACATGAGGACCAAAACATCTCCCAAAGGAGTCCCTACCGAGGGTTCTTTAGAAGAGGGTATGTCATATATGTTCAGGGTTGGACTGTGGTAAGATGGGGCCTAGCCCCTATATTTTTCTACTCGAAAATCTTTAAGGTGAATTTTAGCAGCATTTACACATGGTGTACATTCCAACTCAGAATGGCCTTGATAGTGGACTCGACACCAAGTGCTAGACAATAAGGAAGTTAAATCTGCACTATCACCCTGAGACCTCACATCCTATTTTAGCTTTATGATGAGATCATGGATCCTCTAGGTAATGACGAGATCTTTGTTGGGTATTTTCCCACCTGGGATGAAATCCAGGGTCAGGATCTCTTTGGATCTGTACAACCTATGCTCTAAATTAGTGAATGCAACCTCCCTCACCTCACCATAATTAGTGAGGGATTGTTTTATTTGGGGTTCACTTTCCACTTTGATTTGGTTAGCCTCTCCCCTCCAAGGGAGCCAGACGTGGGAGAAGTTGGTTGAGATATATCCGTTCAAGGAATTGGACCAATTCTGACTCATGAGCATCCCATACGTCTCAAGGATGTCAACCACTTGGATGTTGATGATGCTAGATATCTAGGGATATTGCACCAACTGAACTTGGACATTTTTAGTTCACCCACCATTTTGACGACAATTTTGTCCAATTGGATGACCACGCCCTTGGAAGGTGTGGGGATCAATCTGAGCTTCTTACAAATGGATAGGGGCATGAAATTACCCAAATCTCTAGAATCCGCTAGGAAATTGTGTAAATTCTAATCATGAATTTTAAGACTGAGAAAAAAGGGGGTCCTCTATACTCCCATGGAATACGGCTGAGTTGGCGTCATCGAAAGTGACAGATTTGGGTGGGTGTTTGTGGGATTCTGGGTTCTCTATATAATACAAAAGGGACTTCCTCTGCTCCAAAAAATAGAGGAATAATTCCATTAAGGTCATGTTGGTGGTGGTATTTCCCATCACTTTTGTGATATCAAACTTCCCTTTTGGAGCCCACAAACCTTTTCTGGTGAAATCTTGTGTGTGATTAGGTGTGGGTCCTTTTGGAGGTGGCATGTTGACATTCGTGAGAGGGTTTGGTGGGAGATTGAAAACTCTTAGGGGAATCTATGTTGTTAGAGGAACCTTTCTTAACTGACTTTGGGTGTTATAGGGAGTGCTGGTGTTGGTAAAATCATTAGCCTTGAAGGAAGGGATGGAGTCATCGAAGAAACCCTACAAGTGAGGTTCTTCTCTGTCTTCCTCACCTTCTCTGAAGAAGATGGTTTCATTTGAAAAAGAGGAATGGTGAGGCTCGACTGAGGATTCTGGAGGGGGAGAATCAATGTTTCACTGCCTATCAAACTAGGAGATTTGGATGATCTTCTCTGGCATGGTGCAGTTTACCTCAAAATGCGAACAAGTGTCATGTAGCTGACACCATGATGTCAAGGGGTAGAATTTGGCAAGTTGTGCAGAATGGATAGGTCCTGTACCTTCTTAGATGTTAGGATGACTGGGGGGACACCCTCATTATTTGACATATTGTTCTATTATTGGGCTGAGTATTGTTGCTTCCACCATTATTATAATGGTTATGGGTTTAGAGTTATTGGAACTCCTCTATCCTGAAAATATGTTCTGTCTCTGAGAGGGATTGGTACATGGGGTGTGGGAGGTCCCATGTTTAGCTGTTCCATGTCTATGGTCAGTGAGGACACCAATTTCTAGAGGGATTCAACCTTAGTGGACAACTGGGTAGGGTGTCGCAATGTGACGACTAGGGCGGTGCGGCACGTGCAGTGGCACTTGTTACCACTAGAGGTAACCCTCCAGATGCAGATGCCTAAAAGAAGGGTATTTTAGAAGGTGGAGGCACTAGGGGTTGCTACTGCACCCAGAACTTGTACTCTAGGGCTAGAGGATTTTGGTGGGGAATGGGATAAACATACCGGGATGTCAGATTCATTATTGTAGCACCTATGGCTAGATTAGGATCAAATCCCCTGGGTTAGTTGTTCCTATGGGTAACATGTTATAAGGAAAGCCCTTCCCAATACCACCAGGGGCTCTACTCAAATTCCAAGAAAATGCTAGGGTGAGGTTGTAAACCTTGGCCGAGGTGTCCCTTTTGTTGGTGGTGATGGTTATCCACAAAAGTGTAATGATGAACGGGTCCTAGGCATTATGATAAGTTTGAATAGTTACCTTGGTAGACAGGATGAAGGGTCCCATACGTCATTTTAGGGCCCTTTAAAACTGATGGTTAAAGTTTGCCACAGGCTCATTGGGTTCCTTCCTGATGGAAATGAGCTGGCTGTGGGACCAGGCTATGTCCACGTGAACCTGAAATGCCATCAGAAAGGTGGCTTCCATATATTTTGAACTATTGATGGAGTTGGCAGACAAGTTTAGATACTAGCTCAACTCGCTCTCCCTGAGAGATAGCGGGAACATCCTTCTTACAAAATCCTTGTGTTGAATGCGGTGTGAGTTCATAGAATCTTTATAGGCCTGCAAATGTTCTTCCGCAGTCCAGGGACCTAGATGTTCATACTTGGGACAAATCTTCTCCAGATGTGGAGGAAGGTCATTAACAACATTAGAGAACTGTCCCATTAGAGACCCGGTATTTTTGAAATAGGAATCCATTAGGATAGTGAGATTGGTCACTAAGGTAGGTTGAATAGCCTGGCTATTCTGAGAAGCTATGAGCCCTAATGCAAGATTGAAAGGCTACTTTTTCTGGTAAGTCCTTTTTCATCAGACTAGAGGTTCGAGTTCTGTAACTCTCTGGGTTTAGCGGTCGACTGCAATATTATCTCAAAGCATAAAGGTGAAAATGACCCTAACCTATGGAAAGCTTGGTTCCTAAAATTACTTCTTGGAGAACCCTCAGGAGGTGTGGTATCTAAGTTTTCAAGGGAGGACGAGCTCATGCCCTCCATCTAGCGCTAGTTTCTATTGACAAGACTTTGTGATGACCTCGCCAACAGGGGGAGTTGTCACTGAATACCAAAGTATCATCCAAATTCACCTGAAGAGGTTTACTGGAGTGTGGAATCTCTTTTCCTCCAAGAACCTAGTAGTCAGGTCATCATGGTGCAGGGCTAGCTTAATTGGACGGGTGACTATTTTTTTTGGAGGTGTTGGAGATCTGAATTTTTGGCAAAAATTAGAGTCCTATATAGTGATGAAACTCTAAAAATGGCATCCTAAAATCCATGGCCAATAATGTTAGAAACACTGAGAGGGGGGGTGAATCAGTGTCTGTCTATTAATTACTTTTCAGCAACTTAAACATAAATCAAACATACATAGAATGAATCTTAACATAAAAAATCATAACACATGATATGATTACGGGGAAACCTTGATCAGAGGAAAACCCCGGTGGGAATTAGTACCCACAAACATTATACTGAGTATAATGAACTTGTGAGAGTTCCTTTGCCCTGTTAGAAGTAGTCTTTACAATATGAGTACAATGACTTGGTTAAAAGTTTGACCCTATTAGGAGTCTTTTACAAAACCCTGTTAAAGGTATATGGCTCACTACCTAGGCTCACTGCCCAATAAGATGAAGGCTACAACCTTCTGAAAGATGATATGTACTATATCAAAATGAACTACTGTGATGACACTGTTGTCTGATCAGTTCCATGTATGCGCGAATGCTCTTACTCTCTTAAAGAGCTATATCATATACTGACTTCATAGTACTATCCCTCAGTAACTTCCTCTTACATAATAATCAACACTTTTTTCATATCTTTACATTACATACTTATATATGCAAATCCGAATAGGTGCAACCCAAAAAAAATCACTAGTCGGCCCTAAAACAAAATATACAATGCTTCCGAACAAGTCATCTTCAAGCATGTTTACTACAGTGTTAATTACATCATAAAAAACATATAACAAAAGGCGCTTAGCCATTACATCACAAAATAACACACGCTGATCAAGTCTCTTAGTCGGCTTCCATGCTCTGTTTCCTAGACTGTTGGTCTATTGATCTGCTTGTAAATTTGTCGTACTGTAGTTCTGTACTATGCATGTCTGGATATAGCATGTACACATATCATACAACTTATATCTGAATGCACATAAGCTGTATTGATCTCTTGCATGTGCGCTGATGTGTTGATTGCTGAGTATCTTTGGTTTGCCCTATTTTCCTTACTTAGCCATGACAGAAAATAATCACGACTTTTTTGCCATGATGACAACACACAATGAGTCATGCATCCTCAAGTAGTTAACTTGAAAACAAATAATTGATGAAATGATGGAGTACATGAAATGGGATACAAAAATTTATTAATTTTAAATTAAAAGTTGAGGGATTGAGGAAGGAAGCTCTATGATAGGAACAATACAAAATCTGTAAGCGAAGGTTTTCAGAGATGCTGGAATTTTGACCTACTATAAAGATGATGTCGAAAAAGAATGAAAATGATAAAACATTGAAAAAATAAAATAGACCTAGTTCATAAAATCAAATTTGGTATCTCTAATAAACGTCTTATGTTCGTAAAATCTATTTTTTATTTTTTGCCAAAGCCAAATCTGAAAGATAGGTAGTTACTAGTTAGTTTGTTGATTAGTTTTTTCAAAAGAAGTTTTTAAATTTTAAAATAGGGTGGTGTCTCTTCACCCTAAAGGGGTGTGAAAACCAATCATCTACATATATGTGGTGTAAAATATAAACAAGCAAAAAACAATAAGATATGGTATAATACAAATTTTCATAGGATAGAATTTGATCACAACTGCAACATGAACTCTGATGTACAATTTTTTCAACATTAATAAAGAGATAAGTGCCTTTTCTCTCACATGTGATAATAGTTTTCAATTATTTTTAGTTAGTCTCTCAGATAAATCTATTTAGATAGACTGTTTCATTGTTTTGAATTATCATGTTATTTGTAATTTGAAATATATATATAGAGTTTGATCATCAGTTGAAAAGTGTGGTTGACAAACTTTACTCTATTCTATTCGTCTCTCAAAGATGGTTAAATTCAATAGAACTAACTATATAATCTGGGTTCAATTATAATTCATGTAGAAGCTCTTGAAATGATGGTCTTTTTATATACAAGTTATTAAAACTGTCTCTGAGATGTACGTAGGATTGGATATACAATTGACTCCATTGCCCAAGTAGGAGCAAGGCATTGATCTTATTAATAATTGGAATATAGTCATTCAGTTCATTGTTCAAAGATTGTGATATTTTATTCCTTTCATCTATTTCATTTTATATACCTTTTGTCAAACAATTACTATTAATCAAAGCATTTCAGATTTTGTAGCATTCAGTATACTATTAATTGAGATACTTACAATTTGATTCCTCTCAAGTTTATTTTCCACCTTGGGGGAAATCCACAAGTTTTATATTCAGTTATCTTCAATAAAAAGCCTTTGAATCAATAGATTTGGTTAAGGTACATGCCTACTAGCCTTGGCTTTGTAGAGCCAGAATTGCAGAAGTTTAAACCTCAGTTTGGTTGAACTTGTTAGTTGGAGAAGACAATTGGGTTTCCCAATATTGGATTGGAAAGTCCATAGGAAATCCAAACCATTATTTTTGGGTACCAACAAATTGGCAACTCTGTTAGAGAGAGTTGCTCACAATAAGTATTGTGAAGTTACCCAGAATTTCAGATTTTGTAGATCAGAGAATAGTTGTACTATTTTGTTTGAAAGTACTCTACTGGAAGGAAGAATCCAGAAGACCAGCAAATCAACATTTTCCTCGAAAGAGGTGGCGACTCTATTTAGTAAAAATTTTCATTCAGTGACTCTACTGAGGGATAAAACTTAGAAGGAGATGGTGGATAATTTTTTCAAATGTATCGATCATTTCATAGAAAACCTTTTATTCTAGATGGCATTAGGCCATTGGAGTTCAGAAATTTTAATTATGAACCTAGCAAGTTATCCCCAAAACTTTCACAACTTGTACGAAAGTTCCATGGAGAATGGGATGAATTGGCACTGCAACATTTGGATGCATTTTACATATTTATAGATGATTATGAGATTTGTGCAGAAGATCAAGTGATGAAGTTATTAGTTAGGAATTTAAGGGACTATGCACAAAAAGACTATGAATTACTACCTACACAGAGTATTTCATCATGGATATAGTTTGAGAAATGGTTTATGGATACATTTTATGATGCCAGTGGTGAAGAAGACAACATGTGTTATGAATAGTATGAAGACCAAAGTTGCAGCATGGAAGAGGATCTTAATATGTCTCTACTTGATGCATTTTATAGTTTAGAGAGATTCGAAGGGGAGTCTTTTTCACACTAGTTGATAAGGCTGGTGGGAATTATTCTAGAGATACCTTTAGAAATTATGCCTTCATGTCAGGAATTTGTAGAAATTTTTTTGGATTTGAGAATCTCACCATATGACCCTGATTTGAAGCTCTTTTTTCATATATTAGAAAAAGATGATGCAGACATAGAAGAAGAGGCTTATGATCAGATTGAACAAGGATTGATGATTATCTCAATAGGGAAGAAAATAATGATGACATGGAGGAAGTTAATTTGGATCAGGTTGAAGAAGAATTTGTACATGATGAGATTTGTATGGAAACATGTATCAATGAATATGATGATAAGAAACAAAACCTTCTCAGTATAGAAGAAATTTGAACTTTGTTAGACATGGAATATCAAAAACATGTTGAGAAGAGTGGTCAATTTTGTTTTTCAATTCACTATGATAAGAAAGTTGATGCATCAGTATATATTAAGGGAGTACTTGACAAAGGAGATGATAACTTCCAAGAATCAAATAGAGAAGATGAAATAGAACAAAATATAGCATATGAACAACATGAAGTTTCAAAAAATATTTTGAATGAAGATATTAATCTTGTTGATGAAAAATCTGATGATCTTGATGAAAGCTCTCATGGATATATGCCCGAGCTCTCTATGTTCATGAATAAATTGTTTCAAGATGAAGTAGAGGAAGATATGTATATGCTCTTGAATCCATCAGTTAAAGAATATTTTCTATGCAATCAATTCCATCAACATCATGATAAAGACAATGGGCCTAGTGATCATTTTGAGGATGACGAAACTCAAAATATGTATGGGGAAGTGTATTCAGAAAATGAGATGTGCATCATTTTATCCTATGAGAAGAAGTTGTATTAGACATGTGAAGATGAGATTGAATTAAACATACATAATAAGGAGAATATTTTGAAGAAAAGTTCTGAAAATTATCCAAATATCCTATTTGATCAGGTTCTTGATATAAAATAAGTTGTAGTTATTGAATATGAGTTATCTTCAAAGCCTTTATGTGAGTAGAAACAATATCTAGAGATTGGAAATGGGGAAGATTGTGTGCAAGGAGATATTCAAGCAGAAAAAAATTAATTTAGATACTTGCATGATTGATCAAATGCATAGGGATCCTCCATTCAGTAAAAAACATAGTGCACCTGATGATTTCTCAATGGAAAAACACAAATCAAAAGCCAAAGACTGCATTGATAAAGTGGAACCAATAAGTATTCTCTATAAGGATGATACATCTAATATAACAAGGGATCAGATGTTAGGGCTAAATAATTCTGAAACTTTTCTATTTTCAAATATTCTAGTTGATAAGGAAAAGGAACAATATAATATCATATTTAGGAGATTCAAAGTGTTACGTGAACATAAAAATTTTTTTGATAGAGGAAAAGAATAATATTCATTTTAGGGTCCAGGGGCCACCAAATTAAGTTTAGACAAATATTTTATGAAGAGGATAATAAACTACTATTCTACTTCTATAGAGATAACCGGGATCTTGCTATGCAAAGAGGGAGCATATATCCCTAGAAAGAGCCTGTTGGAGCTCTAAATTTTTAGCAAAATTTAAAGTCCTATATAGTGATAAAAATCTAAAAATGGAATCCTAAAATCCATGCCCACTAATTGATGACATGATGGAGTACATGAAATGGGATACAAAAATATATTACTTTTCAATTAAAAGTTGAGGGATTGAGGAAGGAAGCTCTGTGGCAGGAACAATAAAATATCTGTAAGCGAAGTTTTTTAGAGATGCTAGAATTTCTACCTATTGTAAAGATGATGTCAATAGAGAATGAAAATGATAAAACATTGAAAATATAAAATAGACCCCATTCTTAAAATCCCATTTCCTATCTCTAGTAAAAATCTTATGTTCGTACAATCTATTTTGGATTTTTGGCCAAAGCCGAATCCAAAAGATAGGTAGTTACCTGTTAGTTTCTTGATTAATTTTTTCAAAAGAAGTTTTTAAATTTTAACATAGGGTGTTGTCTCTTCACCCTAAAGGGGTGTGAAAACCATTCATCCACATTTATATGTGGTGTAAAATGTAAACAAATAAAAAACAATAAGACACAATTCAATACACATTTTCATAGGATAGAATTTGATCACAATTGCAACATGAACTCTGCTGTACTATTTTTTCAATATTAATAAAGAGATAAGTGATTTCTCTCTCACTCATGGTAATATTTTTCAATTCTTTTCAGTTAGTCTCTTAGATAAATCTATTTAGATAGATTTTTTCATTGTGTTGAGTTCTCATGTTATTTATAATTTGAAATATATATACAGTTTGATCATCAATTGAAAGCTGTGGTTGACAAACTTTCCTCTATTCTATTGGTCTCTCAAAGACAGAGTTAAATTTAGTAGAACTAACTGTATAATCTAGTTTCAATTATAATTCATGTAGAAGCCCTTGAAATGCTGGTCTTTTTATATACAAGTTATTAAATTTTTTTCTAGATGTATGTAGGATTGATATAGAATTGACTCCATTGCCCAAGTAGGAGCAAGGCACTGATCTTATTAACAATTGGAATATAGTAATTCAATTCATTGTTCAATTTTTGTAATATTTTACTGGTTGGATCTATTTCATTTTATATACCTTTTGTCAAACATTTACTATTAATCAAAGCATTTCAGCTTTTGCAACATTCAATATATTATTGATTGAGATACTTACAATTTGATTCCTCTCAAGTTTATTTGCCACCTTGAGATAATCCAAAAGTTTTATTTTCAGTTATCTACTATAAAAATCCTTTGAATCAATATATTTGTTTAAGGTACAGGCCTACCAGCCTTGGCTTTGCAGAGCCAAAATTGCAGAAGTTCAAACCTCCATTTGGTTGAACTTGTTAGTTGGAAAAAATAATTGGGTTTCCCAACATTGGATTGGAAAGTCCATAGGAAATCCAAACCATCATTTTTGGGCACCAAGAGGGGGGATAGCTGATTTTGACTCATCGAACTTTGAAACTTCTATAATAAAGGTTTCCTACAAGCATTCTTTATGTCCAACAAATGAAATATCAAAAGATAGGATAGGGTTAGTATAAAATTCTAACTATAATCATGATATACATCTCTTTAACATCAACAATGCTCCAGATGAATATAAATGACAGATACTGAGAATACGTATAAACTTCAATCACATATATATCAGTAGAAAGGTAAGCTATGTCATTAAATCATTGCAGAACTGAAATAGAGGACATAAGGAAGCATACAACATAAAAAAACCTTGCTAACTCTAGGATTAGAAAAACACAAAGAGAGGTACTGAATGGTGTTCCTCATTATTTCATTAACTTCAAATCTAGCATCACTGGTAGTTACACTAGTGGCTCCAAGGGAGAATTAATCTAATCTGAACTCTTAAAACAAGATAACTAAAAAATAGAAACTTGTATTACTTGTGGGCAACTGAATAATCAATTTTCTGACACTTAGAATAGCATCAGACTTGATATTTATAGAAAACTATAACTACCTAAGAGACTAACCCAATGCTAGATATTTACATTATATAACAATATTTACAGCCGATACTACCTGCAATGTCAAGATTATCATGATATAATAGAATCATCTGAGAAGAAAAGAGCGGAAAGAAGGAAAGAAGCTCTGGGAAAGCCGACATCAGGAAAAGTGCCTTTGTAATTGGAGATGTGATGGTTCTTTATGGGAGACTTGGGCCATATGCCCCCATTAATGCATTTCTGATTCTTGCTGATTGAGTGGTTCTTTGTACGCCAGATATTAAATGCTAGAACAACGTCTTGGAACCTGAGAACCTTTAGACTAATAATGACCTGTCATGCCAAGAAGAACAACCATGGATTTGAAAAAAATCCATAGATAGTGATCAATCAGCTTAGGGGAGATGTCAATGCTTATCACTAAAAAGAATAAAAAACTGGGAATATGGAATTCTTGAATCTGAGAGCTTATGCTCAAAGAATAAAGAATGAATCTATAACCTGCCCTTGGTGAAGCAATCCCTGGAGTCTGGGAAATATTACTAGCCTTTAAAATTTTTGTATACCTCCAATATTTGGCGTATGCCTTCCTCTTCCACGTCCTTCAGGCAGTTTCAATGATCAACAAAACTTTCAAAGTGATCATCGCCATCCTTGACCTTCTCATTTAACTCTGCAGCCACTTTCACCATGTCATGGGATCTGAGAATCATCTGGGAGAGTTCTACCATTACAACACTACTAAAATCCCCATCGGGCTGGAATTGAGCCTCGACAACTTTGTCAAACTTGCTAAGTATAGAATCAATGGGAGTATAAGTCCCGGGGTAGAGAGGGTCAGCCAATGTAATCTCATTGATGAGAACAATATAATGGTCCAATGGAGTCTTGACCACCTATAGTTGTTCCTCATGTACCCTTACGAGTTGCTTGTCAGTCCTGAATTTGAATGTAAGTCTAGAGTACTGGGTCCTGAGGAACCCGTATGACTCATCTCGTAGGATGTCTGTTGTTATCACATTATCCTCTCTGAGATTCAAAATCTCCAACAGGGCATCCCTTCACTCTTCATGCTTCTTGATCTCTCCCTGCCACTGAGGAGTAGTAGCCTCCATTTGTTTTACTGTATCATGTGCCTAGAAGAAGTCTAGGAGAGATTAAATCAAAACTTCTTATGGCCCCAATCTGCTGGGCTTTCCAATCTTCCACTTCCAGTGCCTTCTTTTTCATAGTTCTTAGCATGTCAAAATCACCTTGAGGGAGTAGGGTCCTAGAGGCCAAAGGTCTGGGTGTTTTAGAGGTGAGTGGGTACACTAACTCTGTCAGGATTCTAAAAAGATTGGCATTAGTAACCTTAAACTCCTTTACCTTTTGGGATTGATTTTCATACCGGGCATGGATAGCTTGCCTTGCATCATTCAAGAGGTCCGATTCCCCTTTTTGATTTCTCTTTTTGAGAGGTACCTTCGTGATTACATAGTCTTTGACAACAAACTTTGAGTCCTCTTTTACTGCTGGAGGGGTGAAAATTATTGCCACTACATTACCATCTGGGGCCTTTTGGGTGTTGTGAAGGGTGCGGGCCTTCTTGGGCTTCTTGGTGACTTATCCTTCAGTCAAAATTTCTACTAGTGATAGTGAGGCCGTGATGGTCATCGGGGAGTTTCTTTTCTGTGACTCCACTAACCACTATGGTGGGGTGATTGGCTCTCTTATTAACATCCCCAAACTTGCAGTATCTTTAGGGTTCAATTTAGGTTCTCCCTTAGATGTGTTGTCTTCAGTGTTGATGGGATCTTCATCTTCATTTCTTTATTTTCCTTCCATACCACCTCTGGGGATACCATCCATTGACAGGTTAGTTGGCAGTTGAGGCAATTGATTTAGATCTACTGGTTAGAATATGGCCGTAACCTTGTCAACCATTGCATCTAGTGGTGTTAACAAAATATGATCATCGATTGAGCTCAGGAGTAAAACATTAAAGGGTATGGTTGTTACAAGAGGTCTTGTTTCCTCTTCAACCAGTAATTTCTCCATGACCGAATTACTTTCCTATTCCTTTTGTATCCCTCTTTCTTCTTCTACCTCTTTCAGTTAGAATACATCTCCTCCTTGGACTACAAAATCTTTGGGCCCTGTTGATTCATGTGTGGAAAACCTGGTCTCTAGCTCTACTAATTATTCCATTGTGTTATCAACCATACCATGCAATTCTCCAAGATTACCCATCGGGTAGAAATCATTGACATTTATCTATGCTATTTTTGGAGGACTCTCTGGTTGATCCTCTCTTTCAGAGGAGGAGGAGGAGAGTACTTCAATATCAGGTACATTCTAGGGCTCAAGATCAGGGTTTATATTTCATGGTGGCCACTCTACCTTCTATTTCTTCCTTCTTTTGAGCGGCACCCTAGGATCTGCGGCTGCCACAGTTCCTTCAATCTTTGCTTTGCATGTTGAACTCAACAAAATGGCCAAAGAGGGAGAATCTCCTGGCGGGGGATAGAATCTGAGACCAAAATTCACTCTGGAGTTCAAACTTCTCACCAACTCTTCCATCAGGGGGGCCAAAATTGGGTCCAGGACCTGAGGCAGGGTGCCAACTTTCTGCTTGTCTTGGGATTTGGATTACTCCATGGCCTGAGAGCCTAAGGATTCCAAAAATTTATTGTCCACCCAGACACTCTTTGGGAAAACCCTCACAAAATATGCATGGCTGCGCTGGATTACTGTTCTTGAGATGGCCTTGATACTCAAAATCTCTGGCCTATTCAAATCTACCGTAGGCAGGTCCATCTTTTCAATAATTGCATCTTTATACTTAGGGTATTCTTGTGGCCCGGTGTCTGAACAAGTCTGTAGTAATGTCTAGAGATTAAGATGTTCCATCATTCTTTTTAGCATCCTAGTGTATTGTCACTTCTAAACGTCATAGTCATCCTAGAAATTAGCCCAAAAATATTCAAAGTGTAGAGCATGGGAGATGATTCCCTAGGGCATCAACCTTCCTATTCACCCAAGAGAATCATAATCCTTGTGACTGAAAGAATATTTAGCTAAGTTCAGGCTACTTATCTCACTTTCTGCTTCCTAGGTCACAGCAAGGGAGTAGGTGTAGTTCCCGTAAATGAATGGGAATGACACAAAAGTAACTTTCTTTACAATGTTCGAGGTATGTGTCTCCAAAATCTACCTACAAAATTCCAACAAAATGATCCTATCCCCACAATGTTTGGGCAACAAGAAGGGTTTCCTAGAAAATATGAACACCCGACTATAGGTGTGCTGGGAGAACTAAATTAAATAATTTACCCACGCACCTACCAGGCCCATGGCCTATGGGGACATCCTGAATCCTTGGTCACCAATGATCGCCTTTATTCTGTGAAAGATGAAGGCATTGTTGACTCTTCAAAAGTGGGGGAAACTCTGGTCCCACTGAATCTGGGAGAAATAGTCCCATGGGGTGGCTTGACTAGCTCCCTCCCCGAGAATACCAACTATGGTTAAACCCCAAATCCTCAGATTCTACTGGGAAAGTGGCTAGAGTATGTAGGAGGTAATATAAAATTTCTATTCTACCTCGACCCTCCTCATCTAGATGTTTACATGCTTAATGATGATGCCTATCAAGTGAAAGCATGCCTTGTTGGTGGTCATACCATATAAAAAGTAGTCCATCCAGGTGGAGAATTCCCAGGCATGGGTCTCCCCAAAAATCCTACACAAAAAGAGAATTCCTGCCTGGATGGGATCCTTGAAGTCAGAACTAGGGATATCTATTGATTTTTTCTTGAAATCCTGGTGTGAATATTTTATCCATTCAGAGTTGAGATGGCACCGGGTTGGATCAGCTGCTCCCTCAAATTGTCCAAGGGAAGTGACTTTGGTGAAGCTAGTAGCATCCATGAAGTACGGGATGCACCACCTTGTGGTGGTGGCATCATGGCCTAGAGAGACTGATAGGGCATATTAATGCCATGCTATAGAATCCCTAGGACATGCTCTTTCTAGGATCTTTTCCATGTTTTCATCATGCTTATCATTCTTTTCAAGATACTTTTACTTATATTTGTTGTTATGTGGCATGCTTCTATTGAACCTATTTTGTGATTGGAAATGCTTAAATATGCTACGCCTGGATGAAGATATTAGATTACTTATTTTGGAAATATAGTTATGTCTTTTTGAAATAAATTTGTTGTTTAAACATGAATGATGAATGTGTATCTTGATGTCTATTATCATAAATGTCTCTAACATCTAGAGTGCAGCACACCAAACTAACAACTGTTACCTTGACTAGGTAGACCACACCCATGTTTTGAATGCTCGAACCGGTCTTACAGCAGGTCCATACAGGCAAGCCTTGGGCACAGTGCAGATGGATTTGAGATGATCAAGGTGGAAGAAAGCAAGAAAGGACCAGAAATCATAAAAAATTCTCTGAGGAAATTTAGGGAAGAGTGGGAAGTTGAATTTGTTGTGAAAAGCATTTCCTTCCTCTTTCATGGATCGATTTAATCTCTAGTTTTGTAGTTTCCTTTCATGTTTAGTAGGGTTATAATAAATTCTCCACCTATCTTTATGGTGTGACTAGATAATAGTTAGATGTTTTTATTTAAATAAAGCCCCAATCCTGTGCGAGAAGGAGGGCGTTATTAGTTATAGTTTACATTCTATTTTATTTACATTTGAATTCGTAATACATTTTTTATCAATAGCAAATGAAGTTGTAAATCTATAGTTCAACATAATTGAGTTTGGATACTCACTCAAGGGGGCCCACTTGGTGAGGAATCTAGGTTATCTAGATAGGATCATTTGCATATAGTTTAAGTTCCCTGCATTTCAGTTTTATAACTCTGGTGTTAATACAGTTCTTGCAGCCACAAGCTGCAAGGTAGTCCAGAAATTCCTACAGCCAAAGAGGCAGAGCTGTTGAAACACTGTGATTATGTTTTCCAATATTTTCAAGTTATAGTTTTCCCTCAAGAACTTTCACTTCTGAATTTCCTTTCCAACATTCTTTACAACTTTAAAATAGTTCCCTCTAAAAGTAATTTACTTCCTCCAGCCATAGAATAGTTTCCCTTCAAAACCAATTTGTTTCTTGCAGCCATAGCGTGGTCTAAGTTAAAATCCTTGGTGCATATACTTTTCTGACCTGTTTCAAGTAACATGTCCCTAAGTTGATAAATTAAATGAGTTTCTAGAAAGGAGGATAGTTTCTCGGTCGGATGTCCAATTCCCAAGTTATGGTGCTTGCTTAGTATTTGATACCTTAAATACAACCGATCATTTTTGGCGCCATTGTTGGGGAAACTGTCAAGCCAATTATTTTCCCTTAGCCATTATTAGATTTCAATTCCAACATGTACATCCTTTTTAAATAGGGTTTTCTATCAAAAAGTATTTCACTCCACTGTTGAAATTTTTCACTTGTATGCATAGAACAAGAAGAGACACTCTAGGAAGGTACTTATCCAACTACCCCAATAACTTTTTAGGAGATATCTTTGTACCATAAAAAGAAAAAGAGGAGGGTCTTTTTATGGTTGCAATTTTCAACCTTCCTTTATCTAAATCATCATAATCATCTTCTTCATAAAGTGATGCGCTAAACTTTCACCTTCTAAAAGGTGAATTGGAGTTTAATCCATTTGCAGAAGCCTTTGGAAATCTTAGAATCCAAAACTTGGAAAATCAAGAAGAAAATCTACTACCTCTATTCATTTACCAACCACAAGGTTTTCCTCAGCATACACCCAAAATTGAAAATCCCCCTACCTTTCCATTTCCCATTACTAATTAGCATGATAACAAAAACCTCGAGAATATTCCCTCATCAACTCTTCCCAAATTTTATGGCCTAGTGACCGAAGATCTAGATACCTTTCTCTTTGAGTTTGAAATACTCTACCATAGTTATGACTACACCATGGATTCCTATAAGCTCAAATTGTTTCCTGCAACTCTTATAGAGTCTGCATTAAGATGGTTTGTGGGCTTAGGTCAGGATGTTGTTCATAATTGGGAGTAAATGAAGGTAACGTTCTTGGAGAAATATAAAGAATACTACAGGGGAAATGATATGAGAGGGGATGGCATCTTCAAAATGACCCAGAAGGAGGATGAAATCTTAGAGGATAATGTGTTGAGATTCTTGTTCATCCTACAGAAAAATACTCATCATGAGCTTAATGAAGACTCCCAAAAAATTCTCTTTCTATGGGGTATAAATGAAGGATGCGCTGAGGCCTTAGATCTTATGGTTGGAGGAGATATCACCCAATCCACATGAGGTGATATCAATAAAGTATGCCTCAATTACTCAAGAGATGAGACAAAGAAGGGCATAGGATATAGAGCCACAACAGACAAAACTATGGGTTATGGAGCCTCAAGGGCAAAAATCACACATTTTCTATCTGACTTTAAGCAGGACATTATCAATAACATGGCCACCAAGTTGGACACACTGCAAGTGAAAAATAAACACGAGGAGGTCGAAGCTATCCTAGCAGAGTTCTATCCTCATTGTAGATAAAAGAAGATAGATTGTCGTTGCAAATTGGTTGCCAACATGGATACTACACAGCTACCCACTAATTAAAAGCCAATTAAAGGGGACGATGATCAAGTATTCTTTGTTGCACAATGAAGACCTTGGGATAAAATACAAGGTATGCCTCAGGACCCACTTACTTTTACTAGTCCATTTTATGGTAATCAATGGAAACAACCTGTGAATAATCAATACCCGCCTTGGACTAATCCTCAACCTCATTGGAAACCCTACCCAAGTCCTCAATGAAAACAAACTCAAGGGAATTGTCAACAACCCCAAGGGAATTGGAAACAACCCCAAGGAAATTGGCAACAACCCCAGGGGAATTGGAAACAAAACCCTAATCAATGGCGTGGAGGTCAGGAATGGCCAAACCATCAGTAGAGAGTCCTGCAGCCACCATAGCAGCCACAATAGCAAGCCCTTCTGCCACCTCTTGCAGCCACAATAACACCTCCTAAGCCTACTCAACTCCCTGCACAACCTCAGACAAATCCTAATAATATGCCACCAGCACCTCAACAAAATGTCTATTCAGTGGATCCAAACTAGTACCCTGCATCGTAATCAATGCCATTCATTTACAGTCTGGCATAACTTTGCCCACACCTCCTATTATAACTGAAGTAACTCTAGAAGAGACCCTAAGTCAAACTATGCCAAAGTCTACTATAGTAGGTCCAACAGTATTACCAGCACCAATGCATCTAGCTCAACCTCCCTTCCCACAAAGGTTGTGAGTTGACAACTCTAAACCTAAGGAAGAGGCAACCTTTAACATCCTAGATCAATTCAAGAACATCAATTATAGATTACTAATGAAAGATGCGATCAGATTGGGGACCCAAAGTGTCATGAAAGTGACTGAAATCTATATACAAGCTAAAGAAAAGGATTGTCAAGACAAAGCCCAGAGTACCCCTCCAACTTTAACGGGTTGATGTTGATATGTAGATATACATTGTGTGTGAAAAGTGGATCAGTATGGTGACAATAGACATATGCAATGAGAAGCACTGGTGATTGACGTGAGAGAGATTCTCAAGTAGAGAAATCTGAGTAATAGATAGGTGTCAGCAGGAAGACACAGTGAGAACCACTGGTGGCTGATGCAAGAGAGATTCTCAAGTAGAGAAATCTGAGTAATAGCTAAGCATCAAAAGGCAGACACAGTGAGAACCACTAGTGAATAATGTGAGAGAGATTCTGAAAAGTAGTAGGAGAGTGCCCCCTAGACCAGGAAGGTTGCCCCTAGAGTACGACCAGTTTCAATCCATGTAAGTTGGTATCTTGAAGGTAACTAAGAGCATGCATATGAGCAAATGAAAGCAGTAAATCAGGAAAGCTGGAAAGAAAGTGTACAGATCCAAGTGATGTTTTGATAGATATAGCAATGTGGAACAAGAGGTGCCTATTTACAAATGAGAAGGTTTTCAAGGAATACTACTTTAAAAAGCCTGGTCATAAGCGAAAGGACCCCAAACAGTCCATATCCTAAGTAAACTTTCTGATTTCATGCTCGATAAGATAGTGGTTCCAAAGTATTCTGATCTAGGTAACCTAGTTCTTGAAGTAATCATTAAAGGGAAAGCCATAAAAAATGCTCTAATTGATCTAGGTGCTACCATAAATGTCATGACAAAGGATATCATGCATAAAATTTACATCCTACCCACTAGGAAACACCAACTATCCTGTAGATTGTAGATAGTTCCACAGTCAAACCTAATGGGGTAGTGAAGGATATAGTTGTTGATCTTGAAAATTGGTCTTACTCTGCTAAATTTATGATCCTCTCGCCTAAAGCCACATTTGGAGGCTATCCCATAATTCTTGGTCGAACTTGGTTGGCTAATGTTGATGCCTTTATTAGATTCCGCTCTGGCAGTATGACCATTTCTAATGATCAGGATACTAATACATTAACTTTATATCTGATAGCACAACCACAAATGGATTTTGCCTCACCAATATGGCCTAACATTGGAGAGGAGGCTGAAGTAGTCAATACAGTAGCCCATATCATCAGGTTAGAAAGGGATCTGTTCTTGCAGCTACAAGAAGAGGACACCATAATCACCAACATTCTGCAAACCTAGTATGGTCATGACTCAACATCCATTAACTGTCTCAATCACCATAACTGCTCCATGCAAGATTTTTACCTTGATTCCACCATACCTTCCTCTCCTGTATCTGAGCACCTCTACCACCAACTTCTTCCCCATGAGGTCTAAGCGCCTCCATTAAAAAATGCATCTATGGTAGAAATCACAAAGCAGTTAGAAGTTTCCCCTGACCGCTTCTTACATATTAATAGCCAACTTATAGACCACCAGCAGACATCATTGACCACCCTGCTAAAAATCCATGCCACGGCCTTCACCTGGGATTATTCTAACATGAACAGTTTGGATGCCAAACTATGTACCCACCAAATCTTCCTAAAACAAGACAAACATCCTATCAGACTATTCCAGCGGCATATAAACCCTGCATTAAGAGAAATTGTCAAAACAGAGTTACAAAAGTTACTGAACACCAGATTTATCTACCCAATCTCTTATAGCCATTGGGTCTCACCTTTAGTTATTGTCCCAAAGAAAGAAGGAAAGTGGAAAGTATGTGTCGACTATAGGGAACTTAACAATGCCACCAAGAAGGACCATTTTCCCCTACCCTTTATAGACTAAGTCCTAGATTCCCTTGCAGGAAAGAGTTATTTTTCTTTCCTGGACGGATATAGTGGCTACAAACAGATTAGGATCCTTCCTGAAGATCAGGAGAAAAAAACATTCACTTTCCCTTAGGGAATGTTTTCTTACTTTGCACTTGCTTTGGGCCTCTGTAATGCCTCAGCCACATTCTAGCATGTAGTTATCAACATTTTTTCTATTATCTCCTATGATTGCATGGAAATATACATGGACGACTTCACAACTTATAGGGAAACCTATGAGGAAGCATTGGTAAATTTTGGCAGAGTTATTACCAGGTGCAAGGAGCATAATTTGTCCCTGAATAGCGAGAAATGCTTCATGATGATGCATGAAGGTGTGGTGTTAGGTCACTAAAACTCTACTAAGGGAATACAAGTCGATCCAACAAAACTTGAAGTCATCATGAACTTCCCTACTCAAACCAAGAAGAAGGATTTTTTGTAGCTTTTTGGGACATGCTAGTTACTACCAATGATTCATAAAGGATTTCATAAAATTAGCTAGGCCCATGTATTTCCTACTCACAAAGGATTCAGAGTTCATCTGGACAAACTCTTGTGAAGAATCCTTCCTACGGCTGAAGAAAGTACTTACACAGGCACCAATTCTCAGAGGACCTAATTGGGCATTACCATTCCATATCCACACAGATATCTCTAACCATGCTATGGGCATTTTTCTCGGCCACAAAGAAGGACCAGTAGAGCATGCCATCTACTTTATCAGTAAGAATCTGCATGGTGCAGAGTAGAACTACATAGTAATTGAAAAAGAACTCCTAGCTGTAATTTATGCACTGAATAAGTTTTAGCACTATATAACTGGTTACCCAATATTTGTGCATACTAATCATGTAGCCATCAAGTATTTGGTAAACAAGCCTGCTATTTTAGGAAAGTTTGCTTGATAGCTCTTATTGCTAGAAGAGTTTGACATCACGATAGTCGATAAACTGGGAAAAACTAATGTAGTGGCTGATTTCCTCTCCAGATTACATAATGATGATGACCAACATGTCATAGATGAAAATTTTCCAGATGACCACCTATTTTCTATTTCCACTCATACCCCCTGGTATGCCGACATTGCCAATTATTTGGTTACTCGAAAGGTACCACCACATTTTTCTTCTAAGGAAAAGAGGTTGTTAATTGAAAATACTTTCAATTTTTCTTGGATGGTCGACTGTCTCTTCTACACTCAACCTAATAAGATCCTGAGAATGTGTATTCGTGTGGGCGAGACCTATGATATAATCCATGCCTGCCATGACGAACCTTGTGGTGGCCATTTTGCGGCCAAACATATAGCCATGAAAATACTCAATCCTGGCTATTACTGGCCCACTCTCTACAAAGATGCAGCCAATTACACCCGTAAGTGTGATAGATGTCAGCATATGGGCTGCCCCACCAAATCAGATGAAATGCCTTTGTTTCCTCTGGTAATAGTCACTCCATTTGATAAATGGGGAATATATTTTGTGGGACCAATTCATCCCCCATCAAATGAAAACTCTTAAATTCTAGTTTGTATTGACTATGTTACTAAATGGGTGGAAGTGCAGGCTATAAAGCATGCAAGGGATAATAGGCTTGCACAGTTCTTATATGAGGAAATATTTACCAGATATGGTAGTCCATGAGAACTAGTCACAGATCAGGGAGCTTGGTTCACTTCACTTCAAATCTGACCACCACACTTATGGAGGAATACAACATTTGCCACAAGAAGTCTAGCCATATCATCCCCAAGCAAATGGTCAGGCCGAGATCACCAACATAAAAATTGAGGCAATCCTCACTAAGATAGTTCAGTTGCACAAAATAGACTAGAGTAGCTGCTTACAGGAAGCTATGTGGGTCTACCTCACCACATGGAAAACCCCTACTGGATTTACACCTTTTGAACTGGTGTATGGAAAGACTACTGTAATTCCCATTGAGTTTGAGCATAAAAATTTACGAACAACATTATAGCTCAACTTAAATCTTCTTGTAGCTCAGCAAGAGAGGCTACTGTAGCTTAGTCATCTGGATGAGATACGCAAGGTGGCTATACAAAACACTGAGTTGATATAGATTCAAAGAAAAAAATGACATGATTCACACATACGAAATAAATGATTTGTTCCTTGTGACTGGGCACTTCTATATGACTCTCAGTTTCAAGAGAATCAAGGCAAGCTTACAAATTTTTGGCTTGGCCCTTATGAGGTTGACAAAGTGTTTGCTAATGGTGTAGTCCAATTGTCTACAATTAACCATGTCCGCTTCAAGTTATTGGTTAATGGGCATAGACTCTGTCTATACCATAAAACCACCACTAAAGAAGTGTTCCTGTGGTAATTTGAAGACACTCCTGCAGCCAATAGATCTCCTCCAGCTGAAAACATTCCTCCAGCCCATGGACCTCCTCCAGCTGAAGACATTCCTGTAGCCAACAAACCTCCTCCAGCTAAAGAAATTCCTGCAGCCAATGGACCTCCATCAGCTGAAGATATTCTTGCAGCCAATAGACCTCCTCCAGCTGATAAAACTCTTGTAGCTAAGTGGGGTGAATTTTCACTTCGGTCATCTCTTTAACTTCACCGCACATCAGTCATAATAAAATTTTCATTTCTCCATTTTCACTTACGCGTCCCATCATTATTATGCTACCCATTACTTTTCACTTTGCACATGACATCCGATCTTTCTAGATTTGGGCATTTATTCATGATTACTCTCTAGGTATGCCTACATTTATTGTTTGTAACATTTTTTATTCATTAGACGTTATTATACATTACATTGTAATTAATATTAGTTCTTCATCTGAGTGCTGCTGTACTTCCTAACCATACATGTGAGGACACCTATCATAATTTTCATAGGGGGCAGTTTGTTAACTCATTAACTCATGCTTTTCCATGTTAACCTTTGCATAAGCAATACTATGTAGTCATTTTTCAATTAGTTAATGTGAAAACCCCAAATAATACAAAATTCTCTAATAAGTTTTTAATTTTCAAACCCAACTCATATTCCCAGCTCTGGTTTTTCAAACTTCTCCTCTTCTATAATCCCTAGAACCCTATACCAAGCATTTATCTAGCATTATTTAGTCTTAAGCTTAGAAAGAATATAGTGAAACACAAGAGGACATAATTGTTATTGAGGATACAAAGAGCAGAGTTTTGAAAAAGTTGTTTTCAGTTGCAGAGGAAGTTTTAGGTGATTTGGAGTTTTTGGGGTGCAAAGTTTTTAAGTAACAATGGGAGGACCACCAATATGCCATGACCCAAGAGATCACTCATCTTTATTGCAGGATCAATAAAGTGTCCAAGTCTTTAAATGCATGGGCTAGCTTACTTATATTTTTAGGCTCTGTTGTTTCAATGAGGCTATAGCAGTGGAATTCTTGCACACTTACAACAATGGAGTTGCTTATGTGAAGGAATTAAGGGTAGAAGCTTCAGAAGAATGAATTGCAGAGGTTTCAAGACTTCTTTCTACATGTGAAGTGTTTCTGCATGAGCATGATGCACGAGTAGCTAAGGAAGAATTCTCCTTGCCCACAAATAATGCATTAGAAACCAGTAAGCAGGGGGTGAAGAGAACATCTCTTCTGAAGGATTACTCCCAACTGGCCGTCCATGTGATAAGGTACATTACTTGTGAAGGGAGATTTTCCTACTTGCATGTTGTGCATTTTAAACTATTGAGTCATTTACGGCATGAACGCCTTGTCAATGTACCCAATTTCATGTATTCTTTTTTGCAACTAAGCTTAGAAGAAGTTAAAAAGGGGAAATTGAACGCAACTACTCACCACAGGTTGATAAAACATCTGGTAGAGAGGTCTTTATAGGATATTTCTCCTATGACGGGCTGAATTTATCACTACACCCCATGTGCCGTTACGAGGGGAAGGGATACAACTTGGATTATAATAAACACATGAAAATGATCCTAAGGAAGATGCACTTGATGAGGATGAAATGATTATTCCATAGCCCATGCATAAAATTCCATCTTCTTCAAAGGCTGAAATAAAGAAAAACACTCCAGGTAAACCAAACCCTAGCCCAGGGAGCGGTCAAACCAAGGGTTCTTCAGATTTATAGACCCCACAAAGTGCCCAAAGGAAGAAAAAGGGCAAGGCAAAGATAGCTGCGGATGCTGAGGAGAAAAATCCTATTTTATCAGAAAACCATGTTTCTCCTATAGCCATGCCGATGAAGAAACATTAGACATCACAAAAGTGCCCCGCTGCATCTATGGAAATTCCTCCACAAAAAAATAGTCATTTGAGCACACCTCAGGCAGACAAAATAGACTCACCTACAATGACTGGGTCATCTCCTAAATATCCAATTAAGGAATCTTTGAAAGAACAACCACAAGAAGGAAGCCCATGTACATACTGTTTAGACATCATGGAAATAGATCCTGTGGCTAAGGAAAGGGGCACATAAATAATAAATTTGGAAACAACATACATGAAGGCGGAATACGTTGAAACTACAGATAAGCCTTCCTCTTAGTAGGAAGTCAATCAAGGGAAATACAACCTAGTTCCAACCCTGAAAGAATTACCCATTAATGGGTCAAACATAGTCACAACAACAGAAAAAGTCACTATAGCTACTCCAGTTCAAAAGAGTTAGGTAACACTACACTCCCTTTCCATTGACTATTTTAATCAAATGCAATATGAAAAGTCAATGTGGGAGTTGGAAAATGATAGATTAAAAAGAGAATTAGGTGGGAAACAACAAGAAGTGAAGTTGCTACAAAGAAAAATAGATTCGGTTACACATCTAATTCCACAGTTGATAGAATGAAGACCACCTCCTAGGGTCTATTCTTTGTGCTTGAAAGAGAAATTTTTGATGTATAAATTGATGAGGGTCCTTCGGGATCTACACACAGGCATATATTTGCCACATGAGTTTGTGGCTGCATATGATCAATCCCCAGACTGTGTTCAGAATTCATTGTGTGAACTTTACCAGCATAATTATGTTGCTCCCTCTAATACTGATTAGAATCCTTTGCTATTTTTTGGAGATGTCCACTTATCCACTTTACTTTCTTGGTCTAATAATGAGATCATCTATGGGGAACAATTGCAAAAATCTAGGGGAGTGGAACAAACTATCACACTACCCTTATGACCAGAGAGTGGTAATCCCCGTAGGATGTATTGTGATTGGATAGAAATAGTCTATGGGATGAAAGACTCTACCCACCGAAAAAGGATATTGAACAATAGGGAAGAGGTATTTAAATCATTTGAACAACTCTCTTTATCATATGGGAATAGAGCAGTGGAAGGGTTGAGACAAAGATGGGAAAGATTACCATTGGCATTAAAGAAGGCTGAGACTCATATCCTTATCAACTTCAAAGCTGCTATACACAGAGTTCAATGGTACCTACACCTAGGTAGGCAACCTCATCCTGAAAGGTGGCTTCCACTTTCCTTCCAACCCCCTCTTCTCCTATGGACACTATATAGCTGTATTGACAATGAGGTAGATGAACAACTGGCAATGAGAAGGGAAATCAAGATGAAGCACACCAATGGTTATTACTAGTGTGTGGGCACCTCTATGATTGGAAAGACACATGAAGGGGATCTTCAAGTACTTGCGAAGATCAGGAATGTTTCGGTGCCTTAGGAAAAGCATTGGTCTTTGTAGGGGTAAAAATGATAGGGAATATTACTACCATGCTATAGAATCCCTAGAACATGCTCTTGCTAGGATCTTTTCCATGTTTTCATCATTCTTATTATTCTTTTCTAGATACTTGTACTTATATTTGTTGTTATGTGGCATGCTACCACCGAACCTATTTTGTGATTGTAAATACTAAAACATGTTACGCCTGGATGAATATACTAGATTACTTATTTTTGAAATATAGTTATGTCTTTTTGAAATAAATTTTTTGTTTAAACATGAATGATGAATGTGTATCTTGATGTCTGTTATCATAAATGTCTCTAACATCTAGAGTGCAGCACACCAAATTACCAATTGTTACCTTGACGAGGTAGAGCACGCCCATGTTCTTGACACTCGACCCAGTCTTACAGTAGGTGCATACGGGGGAGCCTCAGGCACAAAGTAGATGGATTCAAGATGATCAAGGTGGCAACAAGAAAGAAAGGACCAGACATCATAATAAATTCTCCGAGGAAATCTAGGGAAAAGTGGGAAGTTGGATTTGTTGTCAAATGCATTTCCTTCATCTTTCATGCATCGATTCAATCTCTAGTTTTGTAGTTTCCTTTCATGTTTAGTAGGGTTATAATAAAAGCTCCACCTATCTTTATGGTGACTAGATAGAAGTTAGATGTTTTTCTTTAAATAAAACCCCACTCCTGCATGAGAAGGAGGGCATTATGAATTATAGTTTACATTTTGTTTTCTTTATAGTTGAATTTGTAATACATTTTTGATCAATAGTGAATGAAGTTTTAAATCTATAGTTCAGCATAATTGAGTTTGGATACTCATTCAAGGGTGCCCACTTGGTGAGGAATCTAGGTTAGGTAGATAGGATCATCTGCATATAGTTTAAGTTCCCTGCATTTTGGTTTTATAACTTTGGTGTTAATATAGTTTCTACAGCCACAAGCCGTAGGGTAGCCCAGAACTTCCTGTAGCCAAAGAGGTAGAGTTGTTGAAACACTATTATTATGTTTTCCAATCTTTTCTAAAAAGTCAATGTGGGAGTTGGAAAAGGATAGATTAAAAAGAGAATTAGGTGGGAAACAACAAGAAGTGCAGTTGCTACAGAGCAAACTATATTTGGTTACACATCTAATTCCATAGTTGATAGAATGCAGACCACCTCCTAGGGTCTATGATTTGTTCTTGAAAGAGAAATTTCTCATGTATAAATTGATGAGGGTCCTTCGGGATCTACACACAGGCATAAATTTTCCACAGGAGTTTGTGGCTGCATATGATCAATCCCTAGACTGTGTTCATAATTTGTTGTGTGGAATTTACCTGCATAATTATGTTTTTCCCTCTAATATCGATTGGAATCCTTTGTTGTTTGTTGGAGATGTCCACTTGTTAGCTTACTTTCTTGGTCTAATAATGAGATCAACTATGGGGAACAATTGTGAAAATATGGGGGAGTGGTTCAACAAACTATCACACTGCCCTTACGACCAAAGAGTGGTAATCCCCGTAGGATGTATTGTGATTGGATGGAAATAGTATATGGGATGAAAGACTCTACCCACCGGAAAGGATACTCAACAACAACAAGAGGTATTTGCACCATTTGAACAACTCTCTTTATCAAATGGGAACAGGGAAGTGGAGGGGTTGAGACAAAGATGGGAAATATTACCATTGGCATTAAAGAAGGCTGAGCCTCATAGCCTTATCAACTTAAGATCTGTTGTATAGAGAGTTCAATGGTACCTACACCTAGGCAGGAAACCTCATCCTGAAATGTGGCTTCCACTTTCCTTCCAACCCCCTCTTCTCCTATGGACACTATATAGTTGTATTGACAATGAGGTAAATGAGCAACTAGAAATGAGAAGGGAAATAAAGATGGAGCACACCAATGGTTATTACTGGTGCATGGGAACCTCCATGACTAGTGAGACACAGGAAGGGGATCTTTGAGTACTTGCAAAGGTCAGGAATGTTTCGGTTCCTTAGGACAGGCATTGGTCTTTGGAGGGGGAAAAATGATAGGGAATATTAATGCCATGCTATGGAATCCCTAGGACATGCTCTTGCTATGATTTTTTTTCCATGTTTTCATCCTTCTTATTATGCTTTTCCAGATACTTGTACTTATATTTATTGTTATGTGGCATGCTACCATCGAACCTATTTTGTGATTGGAAATACTTAAACATGTTACGCCTGGATGAAGATACTAGATTACTTATTTTAGAAATATGGTTATGTATTTTTGAAATAAATTTGTTGTTTAAACATGAATGATGAATGTGCATCTTGATGTCTGTTATCATAAATGTCTCTAACATTTGGAGTGCAACGCACCAAATTAGCAACCATTACCTTGACCAGGTAGAGTGTGCCCATATTATTGATGCTTGACCCGGTCTTACAACAGGTGCATACAGGGAAGCCTCAGGTGCAGCGTAGATGGATTCAGGATGATCAAGGTGGAAAAAAGAAAGCAAGGACCAGACATCATAATAAATTCTCTGAAGAAATCTAGGGAAAAGTGGGAAGTTGGATTTGTTGTCAAAAGCATTTCCTTCCTCTTTGATGGATTGATTCAATCTCCAGTTTTGTAGTTGCCTTTCATGTTTAGTAGGGTTATAATAAAAGCTCCACGTATCTTTATGGTGACTAGATAGTAGTTAGATGTTTTTCTTTAAATAAAGCCCCACTCCTGCATGAGAAGAAGGGCATTATCAGTTATAGTTTACATTTTTTTTTCTTTACAGTTGAATTTATAATATGTTTTTGATTAATAACAAATGAAGTTTTAAATCTAAAGTTCAACATAATTGAGTTTGGATACTCACTCAAGGGGGCCCACTTAGTGAGGAATCCAAGTTAGCTAGATAGGATCATCTGCATATAGTTTAAGTTTCCTACATTTTGGTTTTATAACTCTGGTGTTAATATAGTTGATGCAGCCACGAGCCACAAGGTAGTCCAGAAATTCCTACAGCCAAAGAGGCAGAGTTGTTGAAATACTATGATTATGTTTTCCAATCTTTTCAAATTATAGTGTTCCCTCATGTGTTTTCACTTCTGCAGTTCATTTCCATCATTCTTTACAACTTTAAAATAGTTTCTTCTCAAAAGTAATTTACCTCTTACAACCATAGAATAGTTTCCCTTCAAAAGCAATTTGTTTCCTGAACCCATAGCGTGGTTTGAGTTAAAATCCTTAGTGCATATACTTTTCTGACCCATTTCAAGTAACACGTCCCTTGGTTGATAAATTAAATGAGTTTCTAGAAAGGAGGATAGCTGCTCGGTCAGATGTCCAATACTTAAGTTATGGTACTTGCCTAGTATTTGATAGCCTAAATATAATTGATCAAAGATGATGGGCACCAGGTAAACAAGGGGGTTGGGAGAACCCAACACAAAAACCAAACTACCTGGATTGTAACATCCGGACAAGAGAAACATTAGCTCTGGCGCTTGCACAAAGCATGACAAACCAGCTGCTTCAATGATACCAGATGTCACTAAATTAACTGAGATGTGGTCATTGGATTGTCATAGTTGAAAAATTGCTTGAATGAGGCCCTTCAATTCGGCCCAGGTACCAAAATCTATGTCGGTGATCTCTTTAAGTGTAGAATCAATTCGGGACTGCTGAATTGTCCCACCTTTATTATATTTCTGGGTTAGCGGGAGCTTCGCCAATACCTTCTCTTCCATGTTATTATTGCTGGTACCTGCAGAGATATTCAGGAGTTTCAGGCTCCTAGGAGGTGAGGATTTTGAAGCCATTTCTTTCTTTCTTTACCTTGTACCTACAAACTAGACAACCATCAATATATAAGAATTAAAATATTCTGCACTTTGGAGGTTTTGAGAGTGAATTTACTTTTCCACCAGAAATAAAAAAAAACTTTAAGGCATCTTACATGGGATCATATTTCCAAAGATTGCATGCAATATTTAACACATGAAACATTTCTTGCACATCAAAGATACCGAATAATGACCAAGATGGTCAAAAAAGGTGAATAAGTCCAGGTTTAGTGACACACTCAACATTAACTTTGAAAAGATAGAAATCCTCAGTGACAAGACAAGTGGCCATGTTGCCGCACTCTAACATGCGTATGCCCACTCAGGTAAGTAGTGACATTTAATAAAAAACTATTCTGGCATGAGTGGCGTGAATGCCACTTGGGACAAATTTGAAATTTTCATTCATGGGAACTAATTCTGCCATTAAGATGGAAAGGATAGAGGAGAGAGAAAACTTAACAACCTACTAGTGAGTTGGCCTCGATAATTGACATACCCATCACCTCAACGTCCAAATTTGCACCAACCAGAGTGGTGAACTTGTTTATTGGGTGGACCTAGTTCTCAGACCTTGCAAAGAATTTGGAGCGCAAAAGGGTCCGTAGGAACTACCTCCATAGGGACCAAAATAGGAAAGGTTCTCAAAGATACAATGTCTCTTTAGCACAGAAAAAAGCTTCACATACTCGACATATGTATAAGATAACTAGCAGAGACTACCAATAATGCGTAGAGCACTGGGGAATTTATAGGGCTTACTCTAACCTATGAGACATGACCAAGTATTTATAAGGAGATACTATGCTCTGAAGACCCATATTTACAAAAAAATTATAGGCAATAGAGGACAGGTGCCTCGCCTTTCTGTCAGATGACCATGAAGGGAAAAGAGATTCACCAGGTTCAAGGATGGTGACGTGCCGAACGGAAGACCCGACCTAAATGAAAAAGGAAAACAAATGCCCAAAAAACTCTAAAATAAGACCAAATAGAAGACGAACAACAAAGATGAAAACAAACACATGGAAACAGAAAACATGAGCACAAACAAAACTAAAACCAATAGAACTAGGAAAATAATCAAATGCATAGAGAAATAAAAGGAAATGAGTGCAAAAAAGAAAAGGAACCCAAGAGCCTACCTAGAACTTGAAAAGCTGAAAGAGGGGACTGAAAAATACCTCACTTTGTCATGTAAATGCTCCACTAGAATCATTGAACACACTTTTGCACCTTCTTTCTCAAATGTCTTAGCTCAGAAAACAAGTTGCTTCACTCTCAAGATAATTTGCCAGAAGGTAATTAGTTTGCAGTAAGTGTAAAAGTGACAAGGAAAAATGTCTTAAATAATGTGTAGACAAGCGCATTAGTTACCAAAAGTTATTTCAAGAAACACGTTGGCAGCCAGAGTCCAGACCTCGGGGCACCTAATGATCATTCACCTTTAGAAGAAAGAGGAATGATCACTGGGTCCCATAGATCTAAAACTACCAGCTTTGGGAATGACACTCTGGGATCTAGATCCCGGAGAAAAAAGGACACAAAAAGACCAAGGCCAAACAAGGGTGAGGACCGAAGAAAAAGGAAGAAGAAAAAACCAAGGCAAGAATGAAAAGAAAGAAAAATAAAAAAAAGGGGGGACCTGGGGTAAAAGTACAAAGCTCTGTCACACTTGAGGACCATTTTCGTAGTTTCGGCCAAAATAGTTTCATCCAAAATAGTTTCTCCTGAAATAGTTTTGCCCCTACATATGTGGCACAAAAATGGCACCATGTGGTGTCGATGTGGCAAATGAGTTTTGGCCAGACCAGTTGTGACCAAAACTTCATGAGTAAATATAAGCCAACTATGTTCTATTGATGAAGAATTGGCACATATTTATATAGGGGGTTTCGGCCACAACTGGTTCAGCCGAACCAGTTCTGGCTGAACCAGTTCCGGTCGAAACTGCCTATGTGGCATCCTATGTGGCAGCCAAATAGGCAAAAATTTCAAAAATGTAGAAGTTCTCACTTATAAAACTGATTTCTCCATCAAAACTCAACTTTTTTAAAAATCTAAAAATACCCTTTTGTAGAGCTCAGAGTCTAGATTATGGTCATATAATTTTTATAGTGTTTTGATTATATATAATATATTATAAGTTGAAAAAAATCCAAGTAGGTATTTTAACATTCAAGAACATGCTCATTCAAACAAATAAAAAAATAGCAAATCACGTCAGAAAATTTTAAAAATTATATTTAACACTAGATGAGAGAGTCTTCTTCAAGAATATATAATTTTTTTTGTATTTGGTGTAGATTTGCTAGGGAAAATTAGGCGGGAGACAAAAACTGTTAATTTTGGGTAACTCTGACTTTGAATAGTATACCGAAAACCAATCTTTCTTTTTTTCTACACTAGCTGAACATGTCATCTAAAACATATTTTGAAATTAGAGGAAAACAAGATTATTTACATATATTTTGTCGGTGGGAACTAGACCCTAGATTTTTAGCATTTTTTAGAAATTAAAAAATGGACCCTAAAAATTAAAAAAATATGTCAATCCTTAATAAAAAAATAAAAAAAATTATAGGCATAAACTACATCCAATTTTACACATTTCATTAGTTTACAACATTTTCAAATTCTGAACACAAATGCAACTTTTATGTCGTTAAAGTTTAACAATTTTGCATGTTGTGGTCCTCTTCCTTTGTAAAAGTGTGACACAGGTTTATACTTTTACCCCATGATATTTTGCACACAAAATGTAGAGACAGGTATGCAGGGCATAACACACTTATTTTTTGTCAGAGGCCACAAGCCCTCTAAAATTCCATGACATACAATTGATAATCATGATTAATCTCTAACTATCAGTATCCATGGGTTTCCTAAATCCTTTGAAACATTTAGGAATATCAAATATTGAGGTCTAGACAATTTAGGGTTCCCATTGGTGAGAGGTGGTCTACCTCTTTTCTTTTTTATAATGATACCATCTCCAATCTCTGAAGCTCCTCTCTTCATAGGATTATTTCCCTTCTTATTCCCATTGCAAGCATCAATAGAGAATACAAATGAATCATCTGTATTATTACATAGGGGATCCTCTTGAGCTCCATCTCTCTCTTCTCCCTCAAGCTTTAGATCCTTCCTCTATACTGGGTCTACCTCTGCCCTTCCTATAGGTAGGATAGAATTCTCCTCACTCCTCACCACCCTAGGTACATAAACCCACTGATTAGGTGGAGTTGGAAGGGGAGGGAGAGCAGGGATGACAATTACAAATAATTCATTTAGTTTATCTTTGATAACTTCACTGGAGGGTGAGGGGACCCCTCCTAATCCATCATCCTGATCAAGATTTATGGTCTCAACTAGGAGGCAAGAGGGTAAAGAAAAACCACAAGGATTGCCTACCCTATCTATAGAAAGGGCAAGAGATGCATCCAGGGTGGAGGAAGAGCCTTGACTATGGGGAAGGATAGATTAGATCTTCCACTTTGGTTTTGAATTCACCTTATTCTTCATAGCTCTGTCTCTGATCTTGTCAATGACCATTTTCTGGGCATTCTTTGATCTATGTTTCCGCTTAGGGTTTCTTCCGCTCAATCTAAAATCTAGGGCATCAATGCTGGGGAGATCTTCAAGGGGTTTAGGGATATCAGATATTACCTAGGGAGACATGAAGCGTTATTCAAAGTGGCCTTTCATTTTTCCCATGGTAGTGCTAAGACTTGCAGAGTCTTGCATCCAAGTAGGGGAGGAGAGATACATACTTGAGGGGTTGGACTAGGGGTAGGGACGGGATTAATTACTGCTGAAATCTCAGGAGGAGATTCCTATTGAACATCTCTAGGGTTAGGAACAATTTTAGGGCCAGCGGCAACTCTCTTTTTTAAAATAGGGCATTCCTATTTTTTATGTCCCTCTTTTCTACATATGAAACAACCATTTACTCCATCTAGGAAGGTAAAAGGGCAGCATACTAGGGAAGAGCCAAGGTCAAACTGTAGGGTTTCTGGAAGATCAACACTAGTTTTGATGGATATGAGGAATTTGACATCTCTATTTGGAATGAGCACATTGGACTAGTCAATTCTCAATACTTTACCCACTGGTTCCAGGGCGAGTGGAAGGATATTAAAAAGATAGGGTGGGAGGTTGTCGATGATCAACCACCTAGGACTAGAAAGAGAAAAAAATTCATCTTGGGAAGCCTCAAGCGACCAGGGGATGAAATTAAACTCACAGGGGCCAACTATCCAAAATTTCTTATCAAATATGGCTCTCTATGACTTGGGGTCACAAAAAAACAAAATGAACAGACCTTTTTGAAGCATTCTACAGTATGAGAAGTGGAATCTCATTTTCAACCCCCAAGAATTTTGAAACCAATCATTGAGAAATTTTCTGGGAGGGATTCTGGAAACGTCTAAAGAAGAAAAAAAGATAGCACAATATATAAGCTTAGATCTCTCCTATTATATAGCAACATCCATTTGAAGATTTAGTTTAATAATTATCTTGGGAAGGACAAGAATCATACCTCCATCTCCTCCACCGATGGGAGTGTCTTGGGATTCAATTGAGAGAAATGCGGCTCCTTCTAGAAGTGTGTGCTTATTTTGAATTGCTTTTTTGAAGGATTTATCTCTGGGTTGGAAGGATTTTTTCTCTCCATTGCCTGCTTACTGTATATTTTTGCCTGGTTCTACTGGTGTGAATAAAGAATTTGCACGAGGATCAACAATAATACTATGAATACTACGGGAGGAATGAGAAATAAAATCATTTGCAAAGGCATTAAAAACTAGAGGTAAAGTATCTTTTAATGCTTTGGAAAAAGTGGATGTCATTAATGAAAAAAACTCTGAGTCCCATGGGAGGGCAGAGCAATACAACATGAAAATACCTAGGGTTTAGATGTTCAGCGCGCCAAGTTGCACAAGCCTCCTCTTCATCATCAATTATAATTTTCCTCATGGTTTTCTTAGTGATCACCGCAAGAAAAAAATTATTATATTCCACGATTTGCAAAAATACAAAAAGAATAATTGTTGCAGGATCTTAGAGCCAAGTGTTTTTCTTTTAATCTTCATTGTTTATGTATTTTTTCAAACCTATTAAATTTAATGGTTGGTGGGTATCCAAGAATGTTGGAAAAGGTAGTTTGGGGTTGAGTGCAAGTCCTTGGTGGTTCTAGTTAAGAAGTTGTATAATAATCTCAAACACTTACTTTGAAAATTAGGCCTAATTGTGGCCAAAAAATAAGGACATTCCTCCAATTGGCCCATTTTTTTTTAAACAACTCATTGTGTGTGTGTGTGTGTGTGTGTGAGAGAGAGAGAGAGAGAGAGAGAGAGAGAGAGAGAGAGAGAGAGAGAGAGAGAGAGAGAGAGAGAGAGAGAGAGAGAGAGAGAGAGAGAGAGAGAGAGAGAG
>MU228217.1:592060-610401 GCA_018584345.1 Thuja plicata
GAGAGAGAGAGAGAGAGAGAGAGAGAGAGAGAGAGAGAGAGAGAGAGAGTTCTCTTTAATAGGGTTTATGATAATGAATTTTCTCCAAGATGTAGTAGGATTTAAATCTCCATGTAAAGGCTTAGATCCTAAAGATTGTTTTGTAATTATATTTTATTATTGAACAATATAATGGATTCCTAGTTTTAGAGTGTGTTGGATTTAAATCTCCATTTAAAGGCTTAGATCCTAAAGATTGTATTGTAATTATATTCTATTATTGAATAATATAATGCTTGCCTAGTTTTATAGTGTGGGGTTTTTTTTACCAAAAAGGATTATCCCCACAGACATTCTATTCTCTATCTTCTATCTTGTTCTTTATGTTTAATGATTTTGTATTGTTGAATTTTAATGCTTGTTGCTTAAATTTATTTTTAAGGACTTTCCTCTAAGGTTTTAATCATGGGAAATAAATTGTGCATAATTCTACTATATGGTGTAGTAGTATGCGTTTGTATTAACATACTGACATCTATTTGTGAAGAAACAATAGGTACTCGACGTACATACTGATCTTAGATTTTTTTTGTGATGCCCAAAATTCCCTTCAATGATTGCATTACAAGACTTAGGATAATTTATTGTTTTATCTATATATTTTTTCTTTAAGAGTTTCCTAACAACATTATTAGAAAGAAATTCCTTTGGTAAGAAAGGATGTTGATATTCTTTTGATACAACAAAAAAGGTTGCAATATTGGGAATGTATAGACTCATAAAATGTATATATATATATATATATATTTTAATTTAGTAGTTGAAAAAATTGATGATTTATGGAACACCCATTCCCCATAGGTTTTTAAATTAATAAGTCAGAAATCTATGCATAACTTAAAACATAGAATTATATTCATCCTATTTAGTTCTAACTACCATGGCATTTCTCATAATCACTATACAAGAAAAGTATGACAACTTGAAGCTTTTCTTCTACCTAAAACTTCTCAAGAAATATATATATTTTCCTTTGATTGAAGGAAAGGTTTTCATGTCACATATCTAGTTTTGACAAGAAATGGAGATTAGGTTAGCAGTGAGAGGAAAAGTACCTCAACCTAACTATATGACATCATAGAACTTTTTAATGTAATAGCCAACTCCTAAGCCCAAAAGGATCACTATTATTCCCCAAACAACTCATACAATAGAAGAATATTCCTAAAACCCTTACTCATCCTCCTTATTATATAACTCTTGGTCTATCTACAACTCAATAGACAAAGATAAAGGAAGGAACACCAAACATATAATACTATCAACAAAAAAATCTTCTTACATAAATTGGCTTAGAAAGAAACATTTAATACCACCTGCAACAAGGAACGATCTCCTCGCATATGAAATCGTAGTCTATAGAAACCTTATGAAGAATGATAAAAAAATACAAAACTTACCTTTTATCATTCACTATGCAAAAAAATTAGAATAAGTTATATCCTCCCTCAACTTTACTCCTATATGTTCCCCTCCAAACAACAAGCGAGGTATGCTTCAAGAAGAATAATTTGAGCTTGTTTACAAAGTAGAATAATTTGGATCCTTAAAACAAAAAAATTAGAATAAGTTATATCCTCCCTCAACTTTACTCCTATATGTTCCCCTCCAAACAACAAGTGAGGTATGCTTCAAGAAGAATAATTTGAGCTTGTTTACAAAGTAGAATAATTTAGATCCTTAAAAATCCCTTTCTGACCATCATTATTCTATTAGTGTAAAAGAATCTTCATGTTTCATCCACATATTTTCAAACTTCAAAGGGCAATATGAAGGTCTTATATCTTCCAAAACCTCCAATAGTATACGGATATGATCTGACCCTCAATTGGCATAATGCAAGATTTTAAATTGAATGGAAAAAGCACTAGATTACATTAAAAAAAAAAACCTTAATCTTTCTATAATTTGATTAAAACCTTCCCTCCTATTATTCCATGTAAATATTTCATTATCTATTGCTATCTCTAAGAGATTATTTTGGGTGATCTAATTTCTAAAAATTACCAGTGTCTAGATCTCTTTTTGAATACCTCGTCTTTTCTCTGAGAGGTGGATGATTGCATTATAATCCTCTCTAATAATGGTTGTCTCATCCTTATAAAAAATGTATAAAAGAAGTTATATATTTCCATAATTTCATCTTCTTCTTCATTGTAATGGGACCATAAACATTTACAACTATAAATTTGACATTATTGCAATAACTGGAAACTATACCCTTGTTAGTTTTGATTCTCTTTCATCATTTAAAAATTAAACCTACTCGAGTTCCAAATTATTATCAATCCTCCTAAGTTACACTTGGCTACCACTGCTTGCCTTCCCCAAAGTCCAATTTTCTTCTTAAAATTAATCAATTTTTTTGACTGCAATTTCATCTCTAATAAAAGAAAAAGATCATCCTTAGCATAAAATACATAAAATTTTACAATAATTTGTTTTTTAGGGGCACTTATGTCCCTAACATTCCATGAAATGAGCTTCATTTATCCTTGAGAAGAAACTTACCCTTTCCTACATGACATTGCTCATTAGATAGTTGCAAACATTTTATTATCCGTTTGCTCGTTCCTTGGTGTCTTCCCCTTTGTTAAAATGGAAATTCATGTGTTTATATTATTGCCACCCATTCTTGTTTAGCCTTCAAATTGAGAAGTTTGTACCTTTGTAAAAGAAATTCCAAAATTTATGAAAAAGGGAACCCAAACAAGCTCCCCTAATCCTCTAAACATTTTATGTTCCGTGTCTATGAGATTTCAAATTAAAGGGAGATTGAATTCATTCACACTCTTGTTTGTCAAAATAAATCTTTCCATATTTCTTTATTTATATAATTTCCAAAACAAAACCCCCAAAAAAAACCACCCAAAAACCAAATTATTTTGCTCAACCAATTAAAATCCCATCCTATCATTAGTCATTAAGATTACCTTAAATGATGATGCATCTTCAAAGGAAGAGTTATACTTGTATGTTTCATAAAAAACGGATCTTCTTCCCTTCATCTTATTTTGAGCTCAAAGTGAGCCTATTAGAAAAAAAATCTTACCATTGTTCTGACTGTTCATATTTCATTCTTTCCACAAAGCCATCCATAGATACAATATCTGAGTTTGAGACTCATTGAAGACAAATTCTACTTCCTTGAAGGTTGCCTCTTCTTTCTCATAAACAATCCTTTGAACCCACTACCTTGAATTAAAAAGGATTTTAATAGAATGTGGAAGAGATTTAGTTATATTTAGGAGGATACATAGTCTTGTTGGAAGAAAGGAGTTCTCTAGAAAAAATAATAATATAGACTCAGGAAGATCACTAACTTGTTAGCAATAAGATTCCCACAACTACATATGTAAGCCATAACCTTTGTAAAACTAACACTAGTTATTTTTGCAAACCCTATCTTTTCTCTCTTTCGAAGTAAAATTTACTATGAATTTCCCATTTAACTTATTCCGAAAAGAAAAATTTTCTACTTTCCACTTTTTTTCTAATTTAACGAGTGAGATAGAAGAATCCTTGAACTTACAACTTAATGTGTTTCTGATTAAATTTTTGACCCTTGGTTGAAGAACCTCCTCTGACAACTAGATGCACGACTTTAATTGCTTTGTGGATGGTGAATCCTTTTGTTGCCGACTCAGATCATCAAGACAAATATTTTTATTTCCATCAGATCTCATTATTGCTTAGTCATTTTCTTCAACTCTTTGTATGTCTGGTCTACTTTTCATGATTTGTGGATCCCTCTGCATCTGTTGCATCTCTCAAACTTTGATACGTTTATCCATTTCTATGTAAGAATATCATTTCTTTAGAAATTCCCAGGCTAAAAGATATCTCTATTGTTATAGTAAATGTTTATTTTTCTCTTCTGTTCTAACTAGACTCTCTTTTCTCCATTTAAACTCCCAAACTTTCTTCTCTTCAGCCTCCAGTTACCATCTGCAAAGAATCCTGCGTTAAATTGCTTCCATAACTGATTTCTTCTAGCATTATTAATGTCCAAATAAGATATTGACTAGGATTTCTTAGGGAGCTTTAGTTTAAAAGGAACTCCCCTATTGGAGGTCAGAAAGATTGGGATAATATTAGGGAAAGAAGCATGTTGTTGGTAATTCCCATAAAATTCTCTCTTCCCATAGATGTCTCCTTTCCTCTTCTCCATCTACCATTTGCATTCCCTACCTTTAAAGTGTATCCTCAAAGACTGTTTTCCCTATATTGAAGATCTGGTATGTTGAAAGCGAGATGATTTGACTCGTTCCTACGACTTTGTTGCTTTTATGACAAGGAAAAATTTCCAATGAATAACTTTTTTGTTCCTTTGTATTTGTTGAGTGTAAATTTTTTCCCAAGATTATCATTTCTACTCCAGACCAATGGTTAAACATCTTTTGAAAAGAGCTTGTCCCGTGTTTGTATTGGTCATTTATACCAACTAACCTAGATTGATTGAGTCTTTGGACCTTGTGTGATATGTTTGGAAGCTCTCAAATAAAATCTATTGTATATTTTGTTTCCTTCTCCTTCTCTCCTTTGGATATTAAATTTCAACCTCCAAGTTGGATTAAATCTCCAAACTTTAGCAATGTGTTAGGAGACTCCGTGAAGTAAAAACTGGACCTACCTCTAGTAGAAAAGTCTTATCCGTGAAGAAATCTATCTGGTTTATTTCATCTCCCTTCGTCTATCCTCCCCTGCGTGCCTTTACTGCCTCCCTCCAAGATGGCTTTAGCCTCCCTCAAGTTGTTCAATTAATTATAATACACAGATTGCTCCATAATTTTGATTCAATCTTACAATGACAGTCTACAAGTATAAGATTTTAATAATGTTGTCAAAGGGTATATATTATTAAATGATTCAACATAATAAATCTTATTTATAATTTTTATATGCATTCTGTTATGAAATGAATTTTTTAATAAAATAAGTATTCATAAGTTAAATTATAAAAAAAAATTAATTATATTAATTAAATATTTAGTTTAATCATAGACAAGAATAAATTTCCATGTGATTAAAAAAATTAAATAGCATGAAGACAAGCATATAAGACCAAAACTTAATTACATATAAAAACCTTAGCACAAATGTTAGTTTTTTTTATTTCAGTGTATAAATACATAGATAACAAGTCCGTAATTAGTTATAATTATATATGTAAATTTAATTTTAATTTTATTATAAATATTATATATATTTTAATTAATAGTTATTTAATAAAAGTAAAAATATTATAGATAAAAAATTAAAAAGAAACTATGTATAAAATACTATAATTATATAATATAGCATATATGATATAGTACTTTACTATAATTATATATATATATATATATATATATATATATATATATATATATATATATATATATATGAATTTTTTAATGAAATAAATGTTTACATTATAAAATATAAAATATAAAATATAGTATCTATGTTAAAAATATTACAAAACTATGTTAAAAGCTATCGGGAAAACACCAAATTTTTTGAAGCTCCAAAATAGGGGGTCCTATAAGACCAAATCAATTGAACCAATCAAAAAGGAGATAAGTAATTTATATCATTTATTTAATTCATAAATAAATATTTAAACATTAGAAATATTCTAATAGCAAAAAATAGTGACTTATGATTGATTGATTGTCCGAAAAATGAATTGTGCAAACAATGCAATAGTATAGCCTACGACAAGTACAATAAGCATAAATGAGAGAATTCATAAATGAGGGTACAATCAACATAATTGATAACTCCCTTCTCTGATGTGAGAAGCCTAACATATACGTAACATAACTTATAGATTTACATAGATCTAGTTTACTAGTTCTAGAAAAGTTTTCAAACACAATCTATACTTTGAATGATAAATCTGATTCTAAAATAAGAAGTGAAAAATTATATAATTCTATTATGTACATCTAATTCTTAAAGACATTTTTTTTTATGTTTGGGGAATACAAATACGAATAAAAAATAGCAATCAACACTCGCTCTTTAACAATAGAAATACATGCTCTACCCTTCTTCTAATGCTGTACATAAATTATCATACCAAATATACATTTCATTTACTCTCTTTGAATAATACTTTATATTTACTTATTTTTAAATATAAATTTTTTCTATTAAGATTATATATCTAAATATATAGATATCAACATCAACTATAGAAATCAACAACAAGAAGAAAGTTTGTCATCAATTAAAAATGTAACCAGAGGGATAAACCACAAACTAAAGTGCTACCCAAAAAGATATTACATGTCCAGTTTATACATGAGAGAAAAAATAAAAAGATCCCTAACTAGCTACAAAAAAACCCCCATTGTCCAATAACATTATTATTACATTCAACCTTGTCATTTTCAAAGGCACCAAGAGGAGAAATAATATTAGGTGGTGGGCAGTTAGTAGCATCCTCCCAACCATCATCAAATTTCTCTCTTTGTTCTCTGATCTTATCATTCTCCTTTTGGATGTTGAGATTCTTTTCCTAGGAAGTATTCAAGAGATTTTCCTGATCTTCTTCATTAAGCATGTCTACATATAAATCAAAATAGTGTGTAGATTGGATGTCTTCTTTATACCAAATCATGACTCCTTCTCAAACCAAGATAAGAAACCCATCCTTTGGATCACCAATAAGAACAAAGACCTCTTGCATAATATAAAAAATTGTGATTTTATGATTCGAATCAGTAGTAATACTCCTAATGTTATTGAACACATCCTCATCCCTCTTCTTCCAAAGGAACCAAAGTATTTAAAAATAAAGAATCAACATTCCAGCAGATAGGTCTACCTAAAGGACCAAGATCAAAAAAAAAAAAAAGAAGCTCTTTCCAGGAAGGACCAAGATCAACATTCCAACAGATAGGTCTACCTAAAAATAAGGACCATATAGAACGAGAAAAAGAGAAATAAAAAAAGAGGTGTTCAAACTTTTCATGAAAATTACTAATAGAGCACACAACGAGGTCAAGGCCAACATGTTTGAGGACATGGCCAATAGAAAGTGTTTTAAGCAGGAGGAGCCAATGAAAGAAGAGTTTCTTAGGTTCCAAAGGGGAATGCTACATAAAATCAAGAACAAAATTCCATCTAGAGACTGACCAGCTAAGACCCCAATTTTGGTTAATCCAATTGAAAATACTCATATTATATTTAAGCAAATTAAAAATCTGTTTGGTACTGAAACTGAAGAGAGAGGATCCATCCATCCATTTCACTTGCAACAAAAAATTCTCCTTATCTAGAAATCTTCTTGGAAAGCATACTCTAATGGATTTATGGATCAATGTTTAAGTTTTTTTTGAGACACTGGAATGCAGAATTTTTTATTTAACTCCTCCCAAGTGCCTAACCGATTACCAACCAGAATGTAAAAAATGAGAGATATTCCTTTTTAATTCCACCCTTTAGTAGAACAACTCTGAGTCATGGCTAGTGGCTTTTTATTGTGATAGAGCCCCCAGTGGATTGATCTATTTGAGACCGAAAAGAGAGTCTGACCATCGAAAAAATTCTTCGAACAGAGTAACCCCCTCACATGAGTCCAAGACTTTCACAAGGTAGCAAAGATTCTGGAACAAGACACTTTCATCTTCATATCCCCAAAAAGAATATCACAAAATGATACATTATTGCAAGCTTTACCTTTTTAAAGGTAGACTTATTGATATTTTTTTTGATCAATACCTTCCAAGGTTCATCCCCTATGATGGCAATCAAAATCCATTTAGAGGCTAGGGAAATAACATGAATTTTCAAATTCTTAATCCCTAAGACACCCTTATTTCTGGGCCTGCAACACCAATCCCATTTCACACAGTGTCTCTTCTTCTTCCCCATTCTATCTAACCACAAAAATTCCCTGTGAATATTCTCAAGATGACTAGACTAATTTTTGGCAAATAGCCAAGAGGAGTAGTGAATAGCAAGAGAGGATAATACATTTTGAACTACTTGGACCCTACCAGCCAAGGATAGATGATGAGTCTATCACTTCAAACATTTCTTGTACATCTTACTAAGAATCTAATCCCACATGTGTTTGGTTGAGGGATCAATAGAGAAGGGAATTCCCAGACATCTATTGATAGTAATAGGCGCACTCCACATGCAACCTTTCTATGTGATCCAATTAGGTTCCTCAGATCTCTATCAAATTACAACAGAGTTATGGGGGGCCACCTTAAATCCTGAAGCTACACAGAAGAATTGAATTCTATTCAAGGCATTGTAATTTTTTTTTTATGATGATTCAAGGAAAAGTGAAGAGTCATTAGAAAACTGGGCATTAAACAACTCTTCTTGATTAGGTAGGGAAATACCTCTCATAGGGGGTCAAATTCAGAAGATATGAGAATATAATACATATCATCAACAACAAGTGTAATAGACTTGGAGCAATGGGACAACCCTATCTAATAGATCTTTTGAGATGAATGGGACTAGAAAGAGCACCATTGATATAAATCATAGTAAAAGCATCTTTAAATAAGATTTAGATCCATTTACAAAAGTATTGAGGAAAACCAAAGGCTTTCAACATACCAATCACAAAGGGCCATTTAATTCTATCATATGCGTTCTCAAATTCCAAGAGAATCATTGCTGCCACCTGACATTCTGATTTATCCTGGAATGCATAGCTTCCACACTAGTGATGATATTTTCCAAAATATATCTCCCTTTAATAAATCATATATTTATAAGAGAGATAATATTATTCAAGATGTTGGAGATCCTCCTTGCCGACACTTTGGCATTAGACTAGTTTAGAAGTGTAATAGGAAACTAGTTTCTAAGTTGAGATTTATCCCCAGATTTAGGAATCAATTTGATCACTCCTCTGTTATTGTTTAGACTCAATGAACCCTTGTCAAAAGCATCCTCATATAGGGACAATAATTTGTTGCTGATCAATCACAATTCACTTTGTATAATTCTCCCGGTAGTCCATCCAGACTAGGAGACTTCCCATTGGCCAATGACCTCGTAGCTTCTTAAATTTCTTTTAGGTAAATATTTAGGTTTAGTGATTTTGCCTCCTCCTTGGAGACTTTTTTTGGAATCATCTTGATGCATGTGTCTAGTGCCTCTTGATTACTAGGCCGATGATCAAAGAAAAAATGTATACTATAGAAGTTGAAGAAAGCTTCTCTAATTTCATTCTCAACCTTAGTCACTTTATTATCAACCTGGATTTCATCAATGCACTCTCTTTTGTGTTTTTCTCTAATAATATTGAAAACATATTTTGATCCTTTATCACCCTCTTGCAACCAATTCATTTTGGCTCTAATCCTTTGTCCTTGAATATCATAGTTTTGAATACTCCTTAGTAAATCTTTAGTATGAGCTAACTCATTTTCAAGATCCTCCTTGTTCCCCTCTCTTTGCATCTATCTTTCAGATTCATATAAGTTCCTCTACAAGTGTGCCTCCCTCTTATGTTTATCTTTGGATTTATTTATGCCTATAATTTAGAAGATTTATTTCCATCCTTTAACAATATCATTCCATTAATCTCTTCGTGAGAGGACATAGTTGCATGTCTTGGATAAGAAGGTAAACATTTTAATGACCCTATTAGAGTCTTTATTCTGTAGTAGAGATATATTTAATTTGAACATGTTATTCTTCCTAGGCACTAGATCCATATGGTCCTCAAACTTAATGGATCAAGATATAGGAGAGTGATTAGAGATACTGGCTAGAAGAACCCTCACTACGGGGAATCCACTGGTATTCACTACCGAAATCATTGAGGAATCTAAATACATCCTGTCCAGTCTACAATAAACTCTTTGTCTGCCTGATTGATTCTTACACCAAGTAAAATAGATGGCATCTAATTCATTCTTACATCTTGATGGAGGATCAACTAATGTAAGTGTTCTTTTTAATTTAACAACCTATAAGAATTGCTCATTTCCTTTCTAAGAGTGTTTGATCCCTCCATTTTTATCTTCTCTATGCTCAATTGTGTTGAAATCTCTAGTAATCATCCAATGAGCACCATGAAGTTTATTAGGAAGCCAATCCCAAAAATTAGTCCTCTTCCTATAATAATTAGTAGCATAAAAATTGTAGATACTAACCGTTTTATATTTCTCATACAAAGTAAATCATTGGGCTCTCTAATAGGGAAAGGATCCTTCACTCCTGATTTTATGAACCCACTTAGGTCCTATGAGAATAGAAACACCACCTTTACCCCTATCATTATTTGTAAAGAAACAAGTTAATTTGTCCCTAAGAAATGGAATGGTCTTGAAAGAATGATATCCAACCGCTTTGATCTCTTGAAGACACACAATGTCCCTATCTTTCCTTGTCTTTAACCTACCTTTGACCTGGAGCATTTCAATCCTTTGTATCTCTAAATCTCCACATTCTAGCTTAAATCTAGTTTTAATTCAATATTCAAAGACAAGGCTTATCTCTAAGTCATTAAAAACTTGTCTTTACTCTAGGTTTATCTGGAGATTCAGTGACAACCACTGATCTTATGAGTCTCTTGGACACATGTTGGTATCATGTTATATCTCAGGCTTGTATCTCATGACCGCTGAATCCTTTTTCTTGACTATGATTTATTTGGTAATTCAGCGACATCAGCTCATCTTGGTCTTGATCAACAGTTGGTACATGATCTCAAAAGGCTTTGCCTAACCCTAGGTCTATTCCAAGATTCAACAACAAAATAACAATGTGTAATCTCCAAATGTAAGTATTAACCATGGTTTGGTCTTGAGATTCAGAGATAAAGGCTATCTCTGAATCACTGAATAAATAACTTAACCAGACGTAGCTCATGAGATCCAGCGACAACCCTTGATCTTGTCTTGCATCGATGGTCCTCGCTTAATCTTGAGATTTTTTAGGACTTGAATGCATCTTTACCAGATTCAGAGACAAGCATAAAATGTCAAGTGTTTCCCTTTTTCACCAGATCTCTAGATGTTACTGACTTAGCCACTAACATTACGAAATTAGGAGATAATTGTCATGCCAAGTCGCTAAATGTTAGGCACTGGGGTTGCATCACCATATTAGGAGAAAAAGACTTAGGCACTGGGCCCCAAGAAATATAACATGCCTTCACTAAATCTCATAATGAATAAAGCATATCCCCTTCCCATTTGATATTAAGAGATAACCTTGGCACACCAAATCTCGAGATCACAAAGAATATTCAATATAGATTGCGAGATTAGGAGACAAGACTTAGGAAAAAATAAATAAGGTCGGGCTAGGAAACATGACTTAAAAGATAAAGTGGCCTCGCTTGGAAACATTCTATAGGCACATGGGCTTATAAGACTTAAGTAGCATGAAAAAGGTAACTTGAAATTATAACAAGCCACAAAGACTTAGGGTTTTGCACTAAAAAGAACTAGGGTTTCAAGTAGAAACATTAGGGCTTGTGATACTAGGGAAAAAACTCTTGGAAAATCCTAGAACAATGAAGATTTTTACAGTGCTGACATGATACTAGCTAGATGAAAGAAGGCTCCCCTACTCATGCGAATCTGATCATGAAAATCCACATCATTGGAATGAATAACCATTCTATAAAAATAATTTCCTTTTCTTATTCGTTTACCCATTTATGCACTGCCTTCTCAGGTGAACACTACTTTGTCTATGGAAAGAAAATCAAGAAGAGCTATGAGAAGGAAATTGTATGTGGTCTCCATAGATACACATCCTAGAATATCAATATTCTCAATAGGATCCATCAATGGCCTGAAATGTGAAAAAATACAATGATTTCAGTGAGGAGATATCTACTATCAAGCACAAAGATAGAGTGTACATTAGTTACTCAAACCACATATGTATGTATCTCATGAATTTTTTTGCCTTGTTACATTAAGAATTCAATTAGTTTACAAACACTTAGAGTGTATATTAATTATTGAAATACAACAAGGAGTACCAATTGGTAACAATCACAAGCCCATCATTAAGCCTGTCACAAGCCCAAATCAGTGCACAATCATTGGTTTATTTGTGCACAAGTATTAGTAAAAGAAATGATTAGAGGAAAACATATTGGTCTTAGAGGAATATGTATTGAATTATTTGTGCAATTTTTTGAGGTGGTTGTGTTGCACGATTATTGGGGCATCTTTCAATAGGTATCAAATGACACTTTAAAATGAACACATTTTAACCCTCACATGCATAGTGGAACTCAATGACTATGACTGCAATCCATAAAGATATATTATCAAATAATACAAACTCAAGAAAATTGACATTTCATCCATAGAGGTGTATAGTAATGCTTTAGGTTCATAAAGAAGGGTTGAACAACATTCATCTATATGGGGCTTCCACTAATCAAACATTGCTTGAACTTTGAATCATAACAATACATATGTTATTTATTTTTCCGCAAAGCAGTAACCCTGAATGAGGCCCCAGTTGAAAAATCTAAAACAGGGTCTATGAAATAAGTATTTATTCAAAATTAAAGCAATCTATCTCAAGTGTTAAGTGTTATATATAAATTAGTATGAAGTATCAATCCAAATAATGAGTAGCATGGTGCATTCTCATTTATAATTTCTTATGATTGACTCTTACTTATGGATAGCATGTATAATTATAATAATATTATTGGTGATCACCATGTGAAGAATATATGCATATTTTGTGTAACTCATATGTTTGGTTATTCATTATGATAGGGAACTCCAATCATGGGAAAATAATAAGAGTGGAAATGAAATAGGGTAACGATTATGGATCTCTCACTAGATACACCCCCTCATTTGGATGGAAAGAGCCACATGAGACCAATTGGATTTTTTATCTAGTGTTGAAGGTTAACAAATTATGGATCTCTCATTAGATACACCCTCTCATTTGGATGGTAAGAGCCACATCAGGCCAAGAGGGATAATAATCGACTCTTGGGTTTAATGTAGAGGGTTAATGGATTATGGATCTCTCATTAGATAAACCCCCTCATCTAGATGGAAAGAGAAACATGAGGACAAGAGGGATAATAATTGACTCTTGGGTCTAATTTAGAGGATTAATGGATTATGGATCTCTCATTAGATACACCCCCTCATCTGGATGACAAGAGTTACATGATACCAAAATGGATAATAATCAGCTCTTTTGTCTAATGTAGAGGGTTAATGGATTATGTATCTCTCACTAGATACACCCCCTCATCTGGATGGAAAGAGACACATGAGGCCAAGAGGGACAATAATAATCTCTTGGGTCTAGTGTAGAGGGATAATGGATTATGGACACCTCACTAGGTACACCACCTCATATAGATGGAAAGAGTCACATGAGGCCAAGTGGGATAATAATAGGATCTTGGGACTAGGGTAGAGGATTTGTTAAGAACACTAATACACCCCTCATAGTTCCTCTCCTACGGGTGGACTCTATCAATAAACTAAATATATCTTGTGGTTAATTTAATGTTCCTAACCCTAGTTGCAATAATCTATGTTTGAATATCTCTAACAAGGATGGTCTATTTTATGGATTATGTTTCAAATTATTTCAATGATTTCCCAACATATTGCAAGAGCTCAACCAGGTACACATTATTACTAATTCTATTTTACATCTTGTTCTACTTGGGATTTGTGATTTAGGGAAAAAACTAGGGCATCTACTAGAAGGGCATTAGAATGTGAAACCTGATGAGTTTCCATCTTAAATATAGTGATTTTTCCATAATGACTCATCTATAGAGACTCACAATCTAAATTTGAGAGTTGAGAGTACTCACCCAACAGAAAAATCTACAAGTACTTGTAGGGTTTTTTATTCCCATTGGTGACTATTATTTGGTATAATCATCATAGTTTACAGATCAATATCTATCAGATCAGTTAAATACCGATTTATATTGCCCTTTTCAAACATTTATCCTCAAATGCAAATAAATATAAACCATAATATACTGCATGCACTACAATCACAATTCACTAAACTTATACTTGGAAAACAAAAAAATGAGACTATTCTTGAGGTCGATCTGAATTCTCACAGAAAGAATCACTTGGATGTAAGTTTTTGCAGTCAAATCATCATTAGATACATTGATGACTTGAAAGTTGATCATCATTAAATATTATCCCTACCTTAAGCTATCTTCATGTTTTTAAAACAATACCTTTAAGCATTTGTATATATTTTTGAAAAAATTGGCAAAAAATTATTTATATGATCAAATTTATTGGCTTTGGATGTATATAAAGTTATAAACCTTCAATTAGTCAAACACGAGTATAGGAATCGTATAAAAATAAAAAACTAATAATAACCAAATATGCGAAAACCAGAGGACTGAGCGTATGAGGCCTAATGATAAATCATTAACTTAAAAAAAAAAAATTTGGTGGTAAGAAATCCATATCTTCAAAAGTTTATCCCACTGATGGTTCAATGTTGTTTGTCATTGTGAGGACATACTAAGCATCTATATAATGTAGAATATTTTATTCTGTCCCAACATTAGAAACAAAAAAGGCATATTTATAAATTAGAAGTAAAACGAGGAGAAAATAAATGATTTATAGTTTATTGTCCCTTTTTCAATGTTTCCTTGTTTTCATAGCCATAAATTTCTGGATCCAATTAGAGAATGCAATGGCTGGTCTAACAAACACAAATAACACATGTACATGCACCTATACACAAAAAAAGAGTCCATCAGACCTCATAGACTGTATTGTAGTTTTTGTGTGAAAATCTTAAGCAAAGCACCAAGTTGCAGGGTTGAGTCAATCAAGCATTTCTTTTAGTAAACACAAAACAATCCTATAATAAAGGAATGTGTCTCATAGATTATTTTGTTCTAGTTTCATACTCAGGATCCCAATTATGTAGAAAGGTCCTTCTTACCTATCTTGTCATCGATGGTGTAGGCTCTGTTTTAACAACCTATTAGATGTTCTCCATCATATATGCAAGAATGGCTGAAAGATTGAAATCTATCACACTTGAACCAAGAGTGGTCTGTTTGCACATACTTCCTTCCATCAAAATCATGTAGCAATGTGTTCAAGTATTTTTTAAACTCTCATGCCACACCAAATTTATTATAGTGGTTGATTTATTTTGTGGTGCAACACTTCTCCGCGGTATGAATTCTACAAAGTAGGCCTCCAAAAATTGGAAATACAAGGCATGAGAAATGGAAATTTTATGAATAGCCAAGCCATAAAAAATATGAATCACAATAAATCATGTCTGAAGTGGGCCGAGGCCCAATAGATGTTATTTCAAGTAATTAGGCACCCATGATGGCCCTACCAGGCCCTTTCCTGCCATTTGAGAACTCCCTTAGGCCCTGTCATTAACATATGACATTGTCCATTGCAGAACTATCAATTAGTAATTAATTATCAATTCAGATATCACTGAAACCATCCCATCATTTTTTTCTCTCATAACTATTGTGAATCAAAATAACAGTAAAAATAAAACAAAAGGGAAACAATGTTAATATATTATATGCAGATTAAAAACAAAGCAGTTTAATACATTGAAAAATTATATTGATTGCAAATATTCATAGCACCAGTAAGCAACACTTTGCTGTTATTTTCCTGCACTCACATTGTGAGGGAGGCTGTAGTATTTATAAACTCCCTACAGACTTTTGGAGTATTCTGCAGAAGCTATGGTAAAGACAAGAAGAAAAATCTAGAGTCTTCTACAATAACATTGCTTCAAGAGAATTCTGGAATGTGTATTAAATGTTCACCTACTAATACTGTAGCTGAAGATAAACATTATTCTAACACCCCCTCATAATGTTTATTTAGAGAGGATGGGAACCTCCTTGAGTTGTAACAAGTCTCTAAGTTTGGCAAATTTTACAATAGATAATGCTTTTGTAAATATGTCAGTTACTTGATCCTCTGTTCCACAAAATTGTAGCTCACCACTTCACTTTAATTATATCTCAAACAAAATGATGATGCACTTCTATATGCTTTGACCTGGCATGATATACCTTTTTTTTTGCTAATTTAATAGTGCTTTGATTGTCACAAAATATTATACTAGGAGAATCTTGTGGATGTTGTGTCTTCAAGTAGTGTTTTAAGCCACAATGCTTCTTGAGATGCCTTTGATGAACCAATATATTCAGCTTCTGTAGATGAAAGTGACACTGTTGATTGCTTCTTGATGCTCCAAGAAATTGGTCCTGATCCAAGATGAAAGATGTATCCCGAAGTTGATTTTCGATCATCAATGTCACCTGCATAATCAAAATCTATATATCCAACTAGAGTAGGCTCACCTCCATATTGATATTCAATGCCAAGTTGATAAGTATCCTTAATGTATCTTAATATTATTTTATCTGCTTTCCAATGTTCAGTGTGTGTATCTGCCATGTACCTGGATACAATACCAACTGCATATGCAATATCTGGTCTAGTTATAGTAAGATACAAAATATTTCCAACAAGCTGTCTGTACAATTTTCCATCCACCTTCTTTTGAGTGGAGTTAGCACTTAGTTTTAATCCTACTTCACATGGTGTACGAGATGGTTTACAATCACTCATATTAAATTGTTTTAGTACATCAAGAGCATATTTAGTTTGAGAATTCATGATCCTTCCTTCTTCTTGCCATACTTAAATACCCAAAAAATAGTGCATCAACCCTAAATCAGTTATTTCAAAAGATTCTTAAGTTGATCCTTGATTATTTCAACATTATGTGTGTGATCTCCTATAATAATCAAGTCATCCACATATAATACAATAATAACAACTTTATCATCACTATGTTTTAAATACACATTTGGATCAACTTTACTTCTTTTAAATCCTATATCTATGAAGTACTCATTTATTTTGGATTACCATGCCCTTAGTGCTTGCTTAAGACCATATAATGATTTTTTTAATCTACACACCAAATTTTCTTCACCAACTTTAACAAACCCTAGTTGTTTCTGCATATAAATTTCATCTTTTAAATCACCATATAGAAAAGCACTTTTTACATCCATTTGAAATATTTTCCAACCAAACTTTGCAGCTAAAGAAACTATTGTACGAATGGAACTCATTTTAGCAACTGGAGCAAAGGTTTCAGTATAGTCTATACCTTTTGTTTGTGAGAAACCTGTAGCCACTAACCTTTCTTTGTGTTTTTCAATAGCTCCATCTGATGTGAACTTTGTTCTATAAGTCCACTTGCAACCAACCACATTTTTCCCTTCTGGAAGTGTTGTCGATTCCCAAGTTCCATTTTTCATCAAAGAATTGTACTCCTCTTGCATAGCTGCTTCCCATTCATCTTTTCCTTTTGCTTCTTCATATGTTCTTGGAGTGTCAACCTGTATCACCTTAGCCATACGAGCATAGTTAGCAAACATATTTCTAGTACCTTCTTGGTAAATGTTATGAATGCTTCTAGTTTTTCATGTATTTTCATCATCACTTTCACTTGATTCTTCAACATGTGTTCCTTCTCCTTCTGCTGAAGATTGCACACCTTGATTTTGATCATTAGTAGAAGTGGACTTATCTTCTTCAATCAAATTTGGAAAGCAAGATAATGTAGGAGGATTATCACTCTTATTATCTTCATCAAACCATACATCTCTTTTGATATGAATTTCATTTGTTTTAGGATTGTATAACCTATATCCTTTTGACTCCTCACTATACCCAACCATTACGCACTTCTCACTTTTCCTTTCAAGTTTGGTCCTTCTTTCATCAGGAATGTGAACATATGCATTACAACCAAAGACTCTAAAATGTGATACTATAGGTTTTCTTCCACTCCATGCCTCTTCTGGTGTTATATTCAAAACTGTCTTAGTAGGTGTTCTATTCAAGATATATACCGTAGTATGAACTGCTTCAGCCCAAAATTTTGCATCTATATTTCTAGAGTGAAGCATACACCTAGCCATTTCTATTATAGCTCTATTTTTTCTTTCGGCAACCCCATTTTGTTGAGGTGAATAATAAATTGTTGATTCTTTCTTTATACCATGTTCTTTATAAAAATCTAAGAAGGCTTTATTCATATATTCTGTCCCTCTATTTGTTCTTATTATCTTTAGCCATTTTCCACTTTGCTTTTCAGTCTAATCTTTAAACTCTTTAAACTTTTGAAACTCTTCATTCTTCTTTTGCAAAAAATACACCCAAATTCTTCTAGTACAATCATCTATAAAGGTGAGAACATACCTTGATCCTCCAAGTGAAGGTATTTTAAAAGGACCCATTACATCACTATGAACCAAATGTAGA
>MU228217.1:615735-627277 GCA_018584345.1 Thuja plicata
CTCACAATGATAAGACACTTGTACATTGTTATCTTCATTGCGAGGTGACGATCTCAGAAAGAAAGTTGATGTCTCATAAGGTAGTTTTCATTACTTATGTAGATTTCTTGAAATCCATAATGGTAGATGTCTAATGTTCAATATCACATGAGGTGGTATCCAAAGAACATAACATAATGGTAGATGTCTAATGTTCAATATCACATGAGGTGGTATCCGAAGAACATAACATAATGATGGATATCTAATGTTCAATGTCACATGAAGTGATATCTGAGAACTTGACATAATCTAATGTTCAATATCACATGAGGTGATATCCGAGGACATGCCAAGTAGTCATGTTCAATATCACATGAGGTGATATCCGATAACATATTATATGAAGATATCTTAAATTCATTGTAATGTTTATGGTGAGCCATAATGATACGTTCATTATGACTTAATAAGGATTCCTCCCTAGCTAAGAGGGAATATTGATTTTATTGTAGTTGTGGTCAGAATCCTCAGGCCCACATAAACATCACAAAGGTTGTGATAATATAATTATTATGATATAATAATTATATTGTGATTAATAATATTAAAAATTATATTAATAATATAATTATTATATTATTATTCTTATTACGAGATAATATAATTACATGTGATAGCATAATTATATTATATAATTATATAATTATTATATTAATAATATAATATAATTATATTATATTATTCTAAACAATCTATGTCTTGATAAGACACGTCCCTTGGTGAAAGGGTATTATCCTTATATAAAACAGATGTGCAATCTCCTATTGGTGGTGATACAACAATTGAATAAAAGCATGTTGATCTAACAGTATTTACTTATAGTTTTACAAAGACAATTTGTTATTTAAATTTTGCTTCAGACTACCAGGCTACCAGTCATCTAGACTAAGCTTGTTTATTTTGATTACTCATTTACTGACTCATTAGATGCATCTCCTCATTGAATTTTGCAAAAAAAATGCATTTCTAAATAAATTTAAGCAAATTTTAAGTTGTCAAGTTTTTTGCCAAGTTTTTGCCAAATTTTTGCTATTTTTTCTGGCCTTGGCTAGTTTTTCAACTATGGTTATAACACAACAAATTTACTTTTTGAAGCTATAAAATGAGTAGTGAAATTAGAAAAATTAGTTCAAAACAATAGAAATCGAAATTGCACACTGATGGGGATCACCCAACAACACAATGGTGGTTGTGCACCCTCGAAAGAGGGAGGTCATGTGTTCGAGTCTCAGCATGTTGATATGCTGACTCAAGCATCCCCTGCCCCAGGTGACCCAAAGACAACTATGCACGATGGACAAGGATATATTTGGTGTGCGCACACGACGGTCGAGGAGCTCAAAGGATGAGGTTAAAAAGTTTGGCGCAGGAGACAATGGCATGAAGGACTTTGACCAGGTAGTTGACAAAATTCCTGCGCTAGTGCCCATGGTTTGATGGCAGGAGGGTATTGGCGCATCAGAATGGTGTGCTAGGAGTGATAAGGAATATTAGCTGGCGGGAGGTATAAGGAGATTAGTCGCTGGAGTGATAAGGAGTATTAGCTGGCGGGAGGTATAAGGAGATTAGTCGTTGGAGTGATAAGGAGATTAGTCATCGCTGGAGTGATAAGGAGTTTAAAGCCGGTAGGAGAGATACGCAGAAGTGTCAACGGGAGTCATAAGGAGAAGTGTCCATGGGAGTCATAAGGAGATTAGTCGGCAAGAGTTATAAGGAGATTAGCTGGTGGGAGGCATAAGGAGATTAGTCAGTGGGAGTTATAAGGAGATTAGCTAGCAGGAGGCATAAGGTGTTTAAGCTGTGAAGAGATAAGGGTTGATGACAGATGGATAGATGTAAAATGGAGGTCCCTTCAAGGGTGTTGGCATATCAATGGATGACCAAATACCACATTGACTATCAGCCCAAGGGTTGGTGATCTAGAAAAATCTGTAATTCCACCATGGGCATGGGGTCCCCCGCTGGTACTAAGCTCCAGTCAAAAGCCATTACCGACTGAAAAAAAAATTGTGCATTGATGCATATTTAGAAGAACAATTGTTGGCCTTCCAATCACTTAAAGATCTCACACGTTTTGGAGAGAGGAAATTTATCACTTGAAATCAGTAAGACAGTCAAACTATAGAAAATGAATTTACATATTATATATTCTTTGAGCCAATGTCATTGCAATTTGAAGAAAATATATTTAAGACCGTGTTTTACTCTACAAAAATTTGGTCATGTATGCATCCGGGCCATGTAGAGATCTTAAAACTAGGGCTGATTTTGGTAAATCAAGTCTAGTCCACAGATCCACCCGCCAGTCTACTTGCCCTATGAACCGTTGGTTTGACGACGACTGTAAAGCCTTCCACTGCACCTTACGCTCGACCTTTGAGGCTCTCCCCTCCAACTTTGCAGACCTTCGCTCCTCTAATCGCCACTTTCTTTTCTCAAATAAATGCGCTTACATGACCTCACAGTGTTGTTCCCTGTGCGAGACACTTATCCATAACCCTAAGCTTTTTTGGTGCACCTTGTTTCCTCGGCATCCCGTCTTGCCTTCCACCATCGATCTTAGATCCCTTGCCTCCCATACCTCCACTCTTTACAACATTCCTGACCAGCTGCCTCTCCACCTCACCTCTCCCCCTCATTGCCATATCTTCACCACTTCCAGCATCTACGAGGCCGTCAGATTCATGAGATACAGTAGGGCAACCGATGTGGATGGTTTTTAGTCTGAGCTCTTCAAGCTTGGTATCCTTGTATTGAGCTCCTATCTTCTGATGCTCTTTAATAGAGTTGTTTGTACTGGCTTCCTTGAGTCTTGGTCGAGACACTTGATCTACCTGATTCACAAGGATGGGCCTATCTTTGACCCCAGCAACTACAAGACCATCATGATTGGGCACACTTTTGCCAAACTCTACGCAACAACACTGAATATTATTCTTAACAGGGAGCTGGACAAGAGAGATAGCAGGGCTAGAGGCCAAGCTAGCTTCTGAATAGATTACCAGACCATGGACCATATCTTGACCTTGCGGGTGATTATTGAGGAGGCTCGTCACCACTCTGCGAAAGTCTGTTGTTGCTTCATTGACTTTTGTAAGGCTTTTGATATCGTCCCTCATGCCGCACTCTTCCAGAGACTTAGAGATATCGGGATTTCAGAGATTCTTTTGACAACTATCATGAGACTATATGAGCATGTTGAGGGTAGATTCAGGACTTACGAGGGCTTTTCTGATCCGATCCAGAGCACTATTGGGGTGAAACAGGGTTGCCCCCTTTCCCCATTTACATTGATGAGCTCAAGGCTTTTCTCAGAGATTCCTCACTCACGTGTGATGGTTGCTACCTGCACCAGGCTCTTATTTCCATTCTCCTCTTTGCCAACAATGTGATTCTCCTTGCATCCTCACTGGAGAGTCTCCAGAGACTTCTTGATAGCTTGGCATCTTTTTGTGACTTGAGACAGTTGGTGGTGAATCTGAGCAAAACATGGGTCATGGTCTTCAACTGCCTAAAGGCCTCGCATCTCCACTTCTACTATTAGGGCCTAGAGATTGAGATTATTTCTTCTTATACCTATCTTGGAGTCAAGTTCACCGGCCCTCGCTTCATCCTGAGACCCACCATTCTGCCCAGGATTAGCAAGGGAATGGGTTCCCTTGCCATGTTGGAGAGATAGTGTTTCAGTCATCATTTTTAGGACACCACGTCCAAGTTATCCCTATTGGACTCCTTAGTTAGACCTACAGTTCTTTATGGCTCTAATGTTTGGGGGCCATCCCTACTAGATTCTGATTGGGCCTTTATCAAGCATGTTCATACTATCCTCCTCAGGCGTATCATCAAATGTCCTCGGTCCACCTCTCACAGCATCATCTTGGCCGAATTCGGGGCTCACCCCTTCAGATTGGGGGCCATCTTTGACTTGGTTTGGTTCATCCACCGCCTCCATTATTTTGTCGACTCCACTGATAGTCGCCACATATATTCCTACCTAGCCTATTGTTCTTCGGTGGCGCTCACCATATCGGACCCCTCCTCCATAGCCCGTTGTTGGTATGCCTAGGTCTCCCCTCCTTGGTTCCATCGGGATTGACATTGATCACTTAGACCCCTACCAGTTCTCTCTTGATGCTCCAGCTCACCTCCTCCCTTCTAGATAGGATTTGAATGGACATGTCAGACTTGAGATTTATAGGCAGTATATCTTCAAGACCTAGATCAGTCCGTATGGGGGTCTGCACCCGAGGATGGCTTTTATGCCAAGCACTTTCTTGACATCCAGGATGGGATCATTATTCATCCTGGTTACTTATCTTAGTGTTGGTGCCATGCTCTTTGCATCTTGTTGGGATCCTTCTGGGTTAGATCTCATCACCTTCGGGCCCAGACTGATCATCACATTGATAGAGAGGATCAGATTTGCAAGCTATGCACCCTGGCCGAGATTGAGACTGAGACACACTATATCTTTCATTGCCCTACTTACTATGAGATCAGAGGGAGATTCTACTGCCTATTTAGAGGGTGCAGTTCCCTAACTACTTTCTTTAGCTACACAGATCAGAGATGCCTCACACTTTATCTCCGTGAGATCGCCCAACTCTGCGCGCATACTCTACAAATTCTTTTCCCACAGAGACAGATATCTGACTAGCTCATTACGGCCTTCTTCTTTCCCTCATCTCCGTTGTGGGGTTTGAAGCGGCCTCATGATGCCTCCACTACCAGTCACTCCAGATTGGTGAGACCCCGCAACACCTCTACCCATCAGCGACACATCTCTAGCAGTTCACAGCGGCGACTCCGGGCTCCTGCTCACCTGGATCACTATCCTTCTGTATTGGCTTTCTTTTCACTTGAAAAGGACCCTTAGTCCTTTCTGTGTGCTTTCTCCTGGTACTTCATTTTTCTTGCTCTCTTTTGTATTTCTTGTTCTTGCTTGCTTTCTTTCCCAGCCACTGTTTGGTGATCTTTTGGTTCGCTGCTCCTTTTACTGTACATTTCCTGTCCCCTAGACCCTTGTTGGTCTCTTATTGGACATTAATAAATTTATCTTATCTTATCTCCTATTGACAGATAGACTCTGGAAATGGAATTTTGATTTTAATTTATTTTTTCTTTTCATTACGAATTCTTGAGATTCACTATCAAATGATTCTCTTTCTTTAATTTGTCTTTTCTCTTCTTGGACTAGTTTAGCACATAATTATTCTGATTTAATACTTTTCAATTTGTCTGCAACATCTAATCCCCTTGTAAATGACTGATAAGATCCTCAAAGACTTTGTAATATAACTTGCACAAAATCTCTATCATCTATATCCTTTCCAAGAGAAGAAAGCTCATTTTTCTTTTCCTTCAATTTACTTAAATGAGGGACTAATTCTTGTGAACTTGACATTTTCATATTATATAACTCTGTGGTGAGAGATAAGATCCATACATCACCTGAATTCTGATACAGATTTTTTAAAATATCCCATACTTTGACACCACTTCTCTCATTATGAACTTCTGGAAAAACTTCTTCTGAAAGTGTAAGCTTGATAAGTGTTGCTGCCTTTTTATCTCTTTATCCCAATTTTCCTAATCTTTTCCAGGATTTTATTGTCTTTGTTCACTTCCAGTAACAATCTCAAAACAATTTTAAAGAGTTAGAGTAATTTCTATATGAGATACCCAATCATAATAATTTTTCCCATTCAATTTTACTATGGACAGAGAAACACAAAGATAATCCATTATATCAAATTCTCTCATTTTTGGATGAGAATGAAACACACTTCAAGGTCTTTAATACCAAAAAAAAATAAAAAATTTCTCACTAATATTTGTATAGAAATTCTTCCCTTTGCTGCAGTATATTCCCTTCTTACAGAAAAAATGAGTGTTACTCAATGAAATTACAGCCTACAAAAAGAAATCAGAACTTCACACTACAAATTCTTCACATTGCAGCCCAAGATTCAAATCTGCTCTGATACCATATTGTGAAATTAAAATAACAATAAAAATAGATGAAAAGGGAAACAATAAAAACAGAGCAGTTTAATACATAAAAAAATTATATTGATTGCAAATATTCATAGCACTAGTAAGAAGAACTTTGCTATTATTTTCTTGCACTCACATTGTGAGGGAGACTGCATTATTTATAAACTCCCTATAGACTTCTGGAGTATTCTATAGAAGCTACGGTGAAGACAAGGAGAAAAATCTAGAGTCTTCTACAATAACATTGCTTCAAGATAATTCTGGAATGTGTATTAAATATTCACCTACTAATACTATAGTTGAAAATAACATTATTCTAACAATAACCATAGTTGGCATATATTAAGTTACAACTAATGAACTGCCTCATCACTTATCAATGACAGCAAAAATGATGAACATTAGATATAAAGCTAGGAGGTGAACCACAAATATTAAAAGCATTGTTTTGGACTTTTATGTCAAACTAATAAAATTGTCTCTCGAACCAATGAGATAAGGAGGTCATATTAGGGAATCGGGCACCACTATCGCTCAAAATAATCCAGATCAAACAATAATGTAAAAATATGTTTGGTGCAATATGTTAGGAAAGTTACTTGCAGAACCGCTTTCCAAATGTCAACTTACAGGAGAAATAATATAAAGTTCAAACTACTGAGATGCATAGGAAAGCAAAGAACAGAGAAAACACAATAATGCACAAAGGATAAATGCATAAGACCAGATCTAACGTGGGAAACCCTTTTAGGTAAAAACCCACCACACAAGAACCCAACCAACTCTTTGTATTACAGTAATCAATATTACATACAATGAACAATAGATTTTTGCGCAGACTCACAGGCTCAGATTGCCATTACAATCAACCTCACACTTCGCCATACACTCCCAACGAATCTCACATACATTTATACATTATGAAATTCATTATAGAGTTTGACATATCAACCGTTACATTTCATAACGGTTAACCAACTGTACTTCACACTATAACTATCATCGTACTGGAAACATTCACGTACTCATGCCCGTCATACTCTGTACTGGCACATACTACCCGACACCTATGGTACCTAGCACCCAGCACCTACGGCACACCTGACACCTACGACACACCTGAAAGACAGTGCAACCGCACAACATCACTCCATCGTACCTCCAATCTTCATCGTACAAGAGTCTCCTTGCCGTATGGGAACTCCTCTTTTCATTTTCTTCACCGTACGATGACTTTCTGCCATACGGTGCAAACACATACTTCAACACCATACGATTCTTCCCTTTATCATACGGTCAACTTCAACACTGTACGGTGTTCCCCGTACTACAAAACTTGAATACTATATGGTTGAATAGCCATACGGTGTTCCCCGTACTTCATTACTCAACAATATCCCACTTGATGAAGTATGGAGTTACTCAACATGGCTAACATGAAAGTAGAATCCACACCTTTACTGAGGACCTCATTGAACCCTCAAGACAAATGTGAAAAGATCCTTTTGCCATATTAGGATCTCACCTTCCACCATCTGTAATACTAATGAAGACCATTCGCTACATCAGTGCCAACAACTCCCACTAAATTATGGCGACGAGTCACACATGGCACCTACGTCACTGCCAACAACTCCTACTGTATTGTAGTGTCAATTCACACATGGCATTGAGACTGCCATCTTCCACATGAAGATTGAATTATTCCAACCAATCATCATCAAATGACTGATTAGTCAAAGAAACACCGCTGACATCTTCACCATCACTATTAGATGACTCAGAATCAGAAGAACTCTTCACTTTCTTCTTCTTCTTCTTCTTCTCTTTGCAATCCTTTCAGATATGACCAGTCTGCCCGCAATTCCATCACTTCGCTTTTCATTTCTTCTTGCCATTGTCCTTCGATTGGTCTCAAACAACAAGATCCTCCTTAGCCACCTCAGAAGATCTCCTCCGCATCTCCTCCGATAGAAGTACAGAAACTACTTCATACATTTTAAACTGAGTAGTCATACTTCCAATGGCCATCACAAGATGGTCCCATGAATCAGGCAAAGAACTCAACAATAACATGCAAGACTCCTCTTCACTTATGTACACACTAATAGATGTCAATTGTGAAATCACCATATTGAACGCGTTTAAGTGACCAGCCATAACAGTTCCTTCGTCCATCTTCAGAGAGTATAATTTCTTTCTTAGGAAGAGCTTGTTTACCAAGGATTTTCCCTGATAAATATCTCCCAATTTCTTCCACAAAGAATGTGCAGTTTTCTCCTTATAGACGTTTAACAGAACACTATCTGCTAGTGTCAATCGTATCATTCCTCTCGCCTTTCAATCTTCCAGATCCCAATCTTCCTGCTTCATGCCTGAAGGCTTGTTCCTAGACACAAAAGTCCATAGATCTCGGTCTACCAACATATCTTCAACTTTAAAAGTTTCCACAACTAAAAGTTTGTGCCATTAAACCTTTCAATTTCTATTCTCCTTAATGTACCCACCATCTCGATTGCACAATCAACACTTCACTAACTCCCACTTGAACCAAATTGACACCAACAACCAACCCTACCCAAACAACCAACCCTATCCAACAGAATAATGGTAACGGGTCTGGCTCTAATACCACTTGTTAGGAAAGCTACTTGCAGAACCGCTTTCCAAATGTCAACTTACAGGAGAAATAATATAAAGTTCAAACTACTGAGATGCATAGGAAAGCAAAGAACAGAGAAAAATCAATAATGCACAAAAGATAAACGCATGAGACGAGATCTAACATGGGAAACCCTTTCAGGTAAAAACCCACCACACAAGAACCCAACCAACTCTTTGTATTACAGTAATCAATATTACATATAATGAACAACGGATTCTTGCACAAGCTCACAGGCTCAAATTGCCGTTACAATCAACCTCACACTTCCCCATACACTCCCAATGAATCTCACATACGTTTATACATTATGCAATTCATTATAGAGTTCAGTATATCAACCGTTACATTTTAGAATGGTCAACCAACTTTGCTTCACACCATAACTGTCATCGTACTGGAAACATTCACATACTCGTTCCCGTCATACTCCGTATTGGGAACATACTACCCAACACTTACGATACCCATCACCCCGCACCTACAAAACACCCAACACACACTCTAGCCATACGACATCACTCCACTGTACCTCCATCCTTCATCGTATAGGAGTCTCCTTGCCGTACGGGAACTCCTCTTTTCATTCTCTTCACCATACGGTGACTTTCTGCCATACGGTGCAAACACATACTTCAACACCGTATGATTCTTCCCTTTACCGTACAGTCAACTTCAACACCGCACGGTGTTCCCCATACTACAAAACTTGAATACTGTACGATTGAATAGCCATATGCTATTCCCCATACTTCATTACTCAACACAATATTCGTAGCTATAATTCCATTTCTAAATGGGTAGGTCATTGATCTTTGTGATTTTTAATTAAAAGTTAAGACTGTTTAGCACTTCTGATATTTTACTTTGACCCATTAATGCTCTTGGTTTCATGAATAGGGGAATGCAGATGCAAAACCTAAGGTATGGGCTACATAATCATTTCCTGCATATTTTTTTTGTTCTCTACTCTAAGTATTTAAAATTTTCACAAGATTAAGAACACTGCAGTTTAAACTTTCCAGAATACCATCTTAGTCGAGGGAGTTATGGTGTAATGGTAAGTACAGTTACCCTATCAGGATGAACCAGTCTCACATCTCCAACAAAAATTACTGACATGTACTAAGGATGTGATATTGTAGTGTATTCATAATGAGTTACATTTCAGTATCACTTTTATTTAGTAGTGTGTCCATATGTTATAAGTCATTTGTAGACTCAAAAATAGATTAGTTGCGATCATAGACTGTAATACAAAATTAACTACTAATTTAAATCTTGAAAATAGAGTGCAAGCTTACATCAAATCCAATCTCTAACAACAATATCCCACAAGTGATATGTTTATCAGGTTATGGTGTAAAGATAATGGGGTGATACCACAATAGTGGGTTACACTTTTTTGCCTAAATGGACATTGAACTCTACATTTTGAGAAAAAATTTCACATTCGGATGCATATTGTCGTTAAACTGTTTGAAATTAGAAGACGAAGTAAACTAGAGTCTTTTAGGATTTTCTATCTAGATTCTAAATATTTTTTTTTGAATTGATTTTAATGTTTTTTTTTCTCCCACTAAAACTGCTATGTTGCTGAAAGTTACGTCTTTTTCAAAAAGGTACAATGACTTCGTACAACATAACTTTTTTTTCTAAAATAGATATCAATGTGCTTCTTTTGAATTTGGTTTTGTAACATCCATATGGAGGGCATGCAATTGGTTTGATGACATTATCATGATTATTGCATATTTTATGAACGTTTGAAGTAGAGTCAACTGTAATTTTGACATACCTTGACTGCGTAACTGATAACTTGTTGTGTATTTATCGAAATTCAATTTTTTTTATAGAAAGAAGACTTGAAACCGGAGGGCACTGTTATTTTTAATTTTTTTTTTTTTATTTTCTACTATTTTTCATTGAACCTCAAACCTAGAAGTTTATATTTGATAAAAAACCTACATTTGATGCACGTCAAAAAACATAGATCTAGAATTAATTCAAAATTTCTCAAATCTATATTTGTTAGAAAGCTCATTCAGAGTACTTGTGTGATGCAAAAGGAGGTGTCCCTATTCTTTCATTTGAGCCCCGCGCTTGAGCCCCGAAGCCATGAAAACTGCAGATTGTTGTGGGCCTTTGCAGATGGCATCATTTTTATGGGTTTCAATAGAAACTACTTTCGATAGAAAGTAGTTTCGATCGAAACTAATTAGTTTCGATCAAAACTACTTTCTATCGAAAGTAGTTTCATGATTTGGAATTTCACCAACGTTTACCAAAGCACTTTCGATAGAAATTATACAGTTATCGAAAGTCAAAGATGAGTTTCGATAGAAACCCATGTCAGCCTCTTTGGTGTCATTTCGGGTATAGAATGATTACATATAAATAAATATATGTTTTTGTCATTGTGTTATCTCAAAAGTCACAAAATACTTCGCAATTTGGAAAAAGAAGACAATTCTGCAACTTGTGATGGGAAATAAGAAGAGAAGGCTAAATAAGAGTGCATGACATTATTCAAAAGATACTGAACACAGACTACGTGAAGAAGCTCGAGAAAGATATTATCAGAATAAATAAGGTACATGTCTATATCTCTTTATCTCTCTATTTTTCTTAATGAAACATGTAAGCATGATATTGCAATACCTAATTTGATAAAGAAGACCTAATTATATCTTTGCATGCAAGAAATTCTCAACAAGCACAACCTTATGAAGTTGGAGAAGGGTTATCGCAAGGTGAACAAGCCCAACCTTTAGAAGTTGGAGAAGGGTCATCGCAAGGTCAATAGGCTCAACAAGTACAACCTTCAGAATCCCAAACAAG
>MU228217.1:636738-651934 GCA_018584345.1 Thuja plicata
CACATATATGTATGCATATATACACATATATATGCATATATATATATACAAATATATATACATATATACACATTATACACACACACACATATATATGCATACATATACACATATATATACACATATATGCATATATACATGTATATATACATATATATACTCATATATGCATATATACATGCATATATACACATATAGATGTATATATACATGCATATATACACATATACATGCATATATATACAAATTTACAAACAATATATATAAGAAAACATTAAAATGCATATATACAAACAATATATATTATAAAACAATAAAATATACAAATTAGAAATGTGAAAAACCTAATAATTGACGTTTGATAAAACGGAAGCCACTATTCTCTATCACTTTCAACCCAGCCGAAACAGTCAAAATGATTATTTCAGCGGGTTTTATTCTGCCAAAATAAACCTAATTACTTTCGATGAAAAGTATTTAGGTACTTTCGATCGAAAGTAACTTCCGATCGAAACTACCCATTTTAGGTACTTTCGATCGGAAGTTACTCACTTTCGATTGAAAGTATTTAGTTGTTCCGATCGAAAGTATCAAACATTTTTTAGTGGGCCACGCTTTTCGGGGTAAATTCCTTCCTCCCGAAAAGTGTAACCCACTATTGTGGTATTACCCAATGGGATACATTTTATCATAACAATTTTTTCCAAATCTTAAGAATATAGTGAGGGGTAATTTTAAACCCAAGACAAATGAATTTTTACATGCTTAAAGCCATATTCACATGTCTGGCCTATCAAGTATATTTATCTATTGCAAAGAATGTTTCTAGTGGTGTTCAGTTTTAGAAAAACTTATACTGCCTTTCTTCGATTAACATAATTTAAATACTTATGAATTAAGTCATAAATGTCCTAGTTCTTAACAACATTTTCTGTGACAGAAAACCCATAAAATGGAGAAATTTTACAGTAAGAAATTTTAAATCCCCAGATTTTCCATTTTAAATCCACAAAGATTTAGCTTAAATATCTTCGATCTGATCAAATCAGCCAAAAGCACTAGCATATAAATTGAAATGAGGTTCAAATGTGGATGAACGTACCTTTTTGTTTTGAAAGCAAAGGTGTAGCCCGAGGGAGCCTCCAGATCTGTCAAATTTGAAGCCCTTCCGCTCCGTGGAAAATTCAATCTGCAAATTAGAGGAAAAATATTAAATTGTTTAGCCTACCCTACCTCAAATAACACCTTCAGGTTTTTAAATCTTACACTCAACTCAGTAGCTCCACTGTCTCTTCTCGTCACATGAATGCTGAAGTGTAGAGTGAAGCCATGGTTAGTGCAATGGAACTAAACTGAGGCAAAAAATGTGATTTTATTTAGTTGGGACTTAACGAAGAAGAAGAGAGAGCCTATTCCTTTCACAAACCCCATTCATAATCCCAAAAATTAACCCAAAATGTGACGGACCCGACGGCCAATTAAAATGGGGTTCACAAAAATCCAAAACTAGAATATTATTTCAAATTCCACCTATTGGGTGGGAGGATAGAGTTGCCCATTTTGGTGCCTAAACTAGATTTTGGTTGAGGAATCCCAAATTGTAGTTTAGACAACCAAACAACGGATTTGGCCAAAAAGTGGAAGTTTTGCACCCAATTCCACCCCAATTCCACAAACCAAATGGGACCTAAGAGTTTGTTCCTCATTGGTTCTCGGTGGTCTCACCTCTTGTGAGTTCCTCCCTCTTCTTCCACCTTTGACTTGATGTTATGGGGTTCAGGTGGGTCTTCCCCTTCTCTTTTTTTATTTGTAGATGGGTATGGGCCCTTATGCGACCATTCTAAACATCATATAACTATTCAAATATATGACTTGTAATAGTTTAAAATTTTAAATCTATTATATTTATTTAAGTGATATTGTATTTTTTTTTTAATTTTTAAGTTTTAATTATTAAATACATATCACACAATGATCTTTTTAACCAAATAAGTATTCATAGATTAAATTTTAAAAAATGTTTCAATTAAATGTACTAAATATTTAATTTAATCGCATACAAAAAATATTTGTTTTAACAATCAAACTTTACTTCAACTTTATATACTTCCAAATATGTATGTGATCAAAGTATTAGTAATTTGAATAATATGAGAACAAGTAGACAAGCCAAAACCTTAAATACATATTGAAGCCTTGAAAGAAATTATAGTTTTTTTTCTTCTTGTATGATAACATAGAGCATAAACATAAATTAAATGAGGTGATTTTTAAACAAAAGAGTGCAATCAACACAACACTAACCCCCTTCTCTAGAGTGGAGATTTATATAGATATAGTTAAGTAGTTTTAGACAAGATTGCAAACACAATTTGTAACTTAAGTAATGAATTTAACTTTAAAATAAGCAATGAAAAACAATTTGAATACACTTTGCATATGTAACTCCTAATAAAGACATTTTTTAATTTGGTGAACATATATACACAAATTTTCAACATTCAACTTTTATATTTTTATCATAGAAATAAATAATTCATCCTTCTTTTTTTAAATTCTATACATCAATTAATACACTAAAAAAAATTTCATTTACTCTTTTTAAAAAATAATATTTATTATAAATTAATTAATTCATTTACAAATTCATAAAACTTCAGTATTATATAATTTATTTTTTAAAATAAAACTTTATATATATGTATATGTATATCTATATGCATATGCATATATTATTAATTAATTAATTAATTCATAAATTAATAAAAAATGACTATTATTAGTTTACTGATTTTTTTGCTTATGATCTTTTCTTTGGTTATGATCTTTTCTGAAAAGGTAACGTCCTTCTAGACAAAGCCGTAGAAACACATAAGAGTAGATAACCTCCTCACAGTCAATAGCGTTAAGGATTTAGAAATCAATATTTTGGCTTAGTAGAAGTAAGAGAAAGTTACAGAGAATAAGTGAAATGGAAATTATTCCTGGTCTTCCAAATGACCTTAGCAGAGAATGCTTGGGTAGGGTGCCATGCACTTCCCACTACAAGGTAACCTCTGTGTGCAAATCTTGGGAAAGTATTGTGACAAGCCCACTGTTTTATGATAATAGAAAGAAATGTGCAGCGAGCCAGGAATTGATTTTGCTCTTGGTGAATGTTGATAATGAATTGACAATAAAAATCTATGACCCTCTCCAAAAAACTGTGGAAGCCCTGCCCGGCATTCCTCTTCGTCACACATACTTTTCTCACTGTGTTTTCGTCAATCACAAATTGTTCGTCATGGGGTTTCATGACACGGAAGAGTTACTTTTAATCTATGATTTTCGCTATGGTATTCTCTTGCTTTTCTCATTCAGTAATCTTGTTTTTCTTATAAAATTACAGATAGTTCAATTTTTCATAGAATGTTCATTTTTTTATTAAAAAGCTAGGTCATATAAGAACGCTAGTGTAATACCATATTCCCCATTTCCGCCCCCCAAAAATTACAACAAACAAATAATGGCTGTTAACGACGTTTCAGGGACATGGAAGAGAGTGGCAGACCTTCCTGACAGGAGGAGGGGTTTTGGGTGTTCGGTGGACTCAGCGAAAGGACTGATCTACATTGCAGGAGGGCATGGCTTTGATTATGAGGAACGATATACAGCAGCTGTTTACAATATAGAGGAAAATAAGTGGGAATATCTTCCTCGCATGGAATGGGGCTTCATGGACTGCCACTGTGCGTTTGCTGATGGCAAGTTGTATGTGGTGGATGGAAATAATTCTTGGGCAGTTGTAGAATGTTACGATCCCGACACACGACTATGGAGACGAATTACAAACTTCGATTTTTTTGTTTTTTGCCCTCCTTTACATGCATTTGGACGCTTATTCTGCGCTTGTATGGCGAGGGTTATAGAATTCGATTATGTAGAAAATCGATTCCATGCAGTAGGAACGCAGTATCCTGACTTTTTCACAGTAAAGGGTATAACAATGTGGCAAAGCAAGATTGTTATATGCGCAAAAGATATGTTCGACACTTATTGTAGGCTTTATCTGTTTGAGCCTGGACAAGCGGGGAGAGAAGAGAAGTGGACTCTCCTCGACAGATGGTCTTCCGCGGAACTCGGCAATGTTCTCAAGTGCTGTGGAACGTTGACATTGTGAAATGTTTCCATCGATCAGAATTCTCAATCAGTATTTGTAGGAAAGTAAATCTTAGGGTTTCGTTGACGCTTTTAATTAAATATTAAGGTTTCTTTCCTCACGCATTTTTGTCACAGCATTTGTGCAGACTCACTGCACTGCGTTCCTTTCCATGGACAGGTCTTCCACATGCGCTATTATATTAAGTAGTTAATATGGTTCTGAAATATATAAAAACAAATAGAACTTCCTAATAAATTTGACATTGAACAAACATTTAATTTTGTCAACTGTAATTGTTTAGAACATTTAATTTTGTCAACTTTAATTGTTTTTAGAGTATTAAACAAGTGAATCAATCTTTTTGTAATACTCTTAAAAACAAAATTAATACTCTAAAAATAATTACATCTCTGAATCAATCTTTTTTGTAATTAGTACTCTGAATCAATCTTTTTCTAATTGTTTTGAGTATTAATTTTGTTTTTAAAGTATTAATTTTATAAAAGTTCTTCTTCCTAGATGTCACAAAAAATTGTAAAATATATAATTATTATTATTTTAATTCTCATTCATTTATATAATTTTTATATATTTACTATTTATTTTTAAGATAATATGTTTTTTATTTTATAATTTTTTCTAATAAAATGATTTTATAAGATTGTAATATCTAATATTCTAATTTTTTAGGTTCTTAATATAAAAACATCATCTTTTAACTTATTATTTTTTACATCTTTTACAATACACATTCTCCTTTCCTTTTTCATTTACTTTTACTTCTTACATTGAGAATATTATTATACTTTTACTTTTCACATTGGGAATCAATGTTATTAGATTTTTTTCTTTTCACATTAGGAATCAATGTTATTAGATTTATTATTGGAGGAAAACTAGCTTAAAGAGAATCTTACTGCCTCCAGGCTATGTCTCACTCCTTAACATTATGCATGGATTTACTTCTCAATAGAAACATGGCGATGACTATTACAAATGCATTTAGTTTTCATATTTATTTATTTTTGTGTATTTTGCATCAAGAATTAGGGTTTCATTTTCTTCTAGACGATAAATTTTCAATTGAAAATTCTATGGACTTTTTATTTAGCTACTAACGGGCATTATGTCGAGCTTTTGCATGTCTTTAGGGTAGAGCTAATATATGATGATTATGATAACACAATTCTCAGGCTCTATGATTTTATTGATATTGTGGAAATATATATGCTCAACTCTTGTCATTGACAGTTTCATTGGTCACCCGACGCACGAAGAGGAGAAGCCTTCGCCAATTTCCACCTGAGGTATGGGGATTTTGATTTCTGTTGGCCTTGCAGCGTTTTCCGATATGTTGTCAAGTTTATGTATTTGTGCCATCAAGTTTTTAATATTTTTTTGATGCCTTTGTTGGTTTTGGTAGTTATATTTCAACCTGGACCTGTCCTGCTTCGAGTTATTCTGCAGCTTCTTTTTGTCTGCTTTAGGCTCTTTTTTCGAGGAGGTATATGGTCCTATACTATTCTACTGTTCTCTTTTATATGAATAAAATTAAAGTGGTTCTGTTATTTTTATATTAAAAATTTAATATTATTTATGTTATTTATCTATTATTTAATATTATTTATATATTTTGATGTAAATTATCATTTACTGTCATTATTTTACTAATTTGAGGGATAAAAACTTATGTATGTTTTTAATTTTATGTTGTATTTTGAGTTGATTTTAAAATCTATTTTCCTACAATGTATTAATGTTCATTTTAAAGTATAATTTTTCTTATGTTTCTTTAATCAAAGTTTGTAGTAGTTTGTTTTATAGTATTTTGGAGTACAATATTATACTTATTTCTATTCTAGAAATATATGATAATTTTCCTAGTACATAAGTACAAGATGTAGACATATATGTGATATACTACTTTCCCAGGTTTTAAATTTTGAATCCTCAATTTCCCATTCAACTATTTATTTCCACTAATCATAATTCTTGATTTTTATTTAATGTTTATCTTGTGTGAATATAACCAAACAATAATCTCATCTTTATTTAGATGCAAAATTGTTTATCTTTCTAGTCTGCCATGCTCTTTTTGAAAAACTTTAAATTTTAACACTATTATTGAAGCTCTTACAAGATTTCTTGGGATCCACATCTAAATCCTTAAAGAAGGTTACATTGTTTGGAAATATTATTCTTGCTACATTTGAATGATGTTTTTTGAAATTTAAAGTTTACCTTCCTTGACCCTTTGAGAAAATTTAGATTTATATGGAATTAGTTTTAAAATTAGTCAACTAGGACATTGTTCCTTATAAACTTACTAGTAAGTAATTTATTTTTCATTTCTCGTTTATTCCTAGACACACATAAGGTAAGAGAACAACATATTTTATCGGTTTTAATATAATGAATACATATGGAGGTCACTTTTACAACCATTATTTACTGGGAAGAAAAGTCAAAGCTTAGGTCATTTAGCCATTTTGAAACCCTGGCCCATGTACTTATGGTTAGGGATCTTGTTGAACATATTTAAAGACGTGATTTAGCTCCTTTTGCAAGGAGGATCTCATGTGGTTGGTTTTGGAAGGAAGAGGAGGAAAGAATAATAGGTTACAACTGATACTATTACTTGTGGGAAGTTTGAGTTTGGGGGAAATATGATCTATTGTATCACATTCTCTTTCCCATGAAACTTTGTTGTAACTATGGAGTTGTGGTATATTGAGAATATGGTCTTTTATGAGAACTTTTTTGATGGTATTATGTCATATTTTTTGTCACATGTTCCATAGCATGGGTGTAATCATTGTAAAAGAAAATGTGGGTAATGTTTTGTCTATGTTTTCAAGTATTAGGCAAGCTATCATAGTTTTAGAGTGATCCTTATGGGTGTAATCATGGTGAATACAAATGTGGGTAATGGTTTGTCTATGTTTCCTAGTATTAGGAAAGCTATCATAGTTTTAGAGCGATCTTCATGGAGTTGAGGGTTAGCTAGGTTCTCAAAGGATCCCATGATTCCATATGGAAGGTGGTGATCATATCTTTCGTCATTGGCCTCCTTACAACTATTGGTGTAAATGATTATTTCTATCAATGACTTCTAAAAACAATAAAGTCTATCTAAATGATAATAGAAAGTAGGAAGGTGCGCCATCATAAATAGTATGAACCTAATTAGTGTATAATTTAAGGACTAATTTGTATCCACCTTACTATTTTTTCTATGGTAGGACGTGACATGACACTTTATGGACGCCTAATTTTAGATATATGTCCTTTCACACTTCAATCTTGTTTAAAATTGAGGTTATCCCATATTTATAAGTGTTCTCTTCTATTTTTTCTCCAATACCATAATTCATTTCATTACCTAGGACTTATATTGTTATAATGGCCTTTGTGTTCTATCTCGACCTCAGAATTAGTTTTACTAGGTTATCCCACATCTACCCTATCTTCCTAACCCCAAATTCAAATTTGGATTGATTTTCCTAGCTGCAGAACATTTTAAATATTCTCCACTCATAATTTTTGGCCCATAATTGGTCCAAAGCTCAATGCCAATATTTTACTAAGAGATTACATCATATGGTTTTCCTGCTTGAGTTTTGACCCTTCAAATATTGTGAGAGGTATATAAACAAGCTTTCTCCCCTCATTTTGGTAACCCATAATTATCAAGCTTTCTACCATTAGAGGCAAATAAAGGTGTTTTTTTTATCAAGGAAGGCGATACACATTCATATTTTTTATCTATCCTTTGCTACATGATAATAAAATTTGAGGAAAATCCCTTTATCCAAACTTATTCCCTATTTTTCTATGTGCAAGAATAGGTAATGGAGCTAATGAAAATTTTCTGGACAAGTTGGGAGTTATCAGAGCATCTTGGAAGTTTTAAGCAGAAACCCATGGTACGAAACTTTTAAAATTCCCTATACCTTGTTATAGAATGTTCCAAATACCCTATACCTCCTAGATCTAACTATAATTTGACCAGATGATAGGTTACAAATTTAGGATCTCCAATTTGTAGTTAGAAGTATTTTCAAGATCTTGTCTGACAAAAATTTAGATCTGAATCAACAAGCCTTCTATCTTGATCTAGGTACACAAAACATCTTCCCTAATATGTATTTCTTTTCTAATTATCATTTCCCATTTCAATTATACATATCTAGTGAAGGAGCATCGACCCATTTAGTGCTTGGGATTATATTATCCTATTTTGACATCTTCCTTATAAATCTACAACTTTGAAAAGGAAAAGTGATCTATCTCTTTTAATTGATTACCTTTTCCTATTATACAAAAGGTATCTCCATATGGTAGGGTAGTAGATAGAAAGAAATTTTTAAAGAGGAAGAACCTATGGGAGCTCTTGTGTAGTGAAATTATAATTTCAATATGCATTAAATGATTTCTGAATGTCTTCAATTGTGATCATATTCTCTACCTTTACATCATGAGTGGGTGAGGAGTCTTCAATATCATAGAAATGGTCTATCTATTTTTTTCTTTAATCGATAAGGGTTTTGGTATATTAAAAGAGAACACATGTGTATACATAGTATACATGTCTTAAATAATTCCCAAGTATAACCTTATTACAATAGTTTTCTTTTTAGATGAATTGTCTGGTTTGTATTGCATGTTGTAAACTTCAAATGAAAAATAGTCTTTTCCTTGATTGTTATGATCTTATTTTAAGGATTATAATGCTCACAAGCCTTCTATTTTGTATAAATTTATTATTTTTTTACTCTTATACATATTTTGTACCCATATAATATATGTGTTTCAAGATATGTTAGAATTGACATTTTCGCAATATCATAATCGATGAAACTAAATATCATTTAATAAAAAAATCATTTATGTTTTAAATAAAATGAATCGTCGACATTTCAAAGGAATAGTTTTACGTTGTATATTACATATTTAAATGAGGGTGTTGAAGACTCTCGATGTATTGGCCAAGGTTCCTACATCTTTTTCCTTGTGTAAACATTCAGTATTATATACAATCATTTGTTTATCTCTAACTTCAAATAGTACCCCAACATTTGTTTCCTGTGACCATTTCTAAGAAGTGTTATTTATAAGAGTCTTATTACCTATTTGAAATACTCTTAATAACTTGACTGTATTATTTTTGACATATACACCAAGACTGAAAACTCTTGCAAGTGCTTACAATGAGACCATTACAATAGATCAACAACTTAAGCCTTAATAATGTTGAATAGAAAATTTTAATTATCACTTATATCAAACTAATCCTAATCTTATCCACCATTTATGTAGTAGATTTAATTTTTTGAAAAACATTAGCTAGGGCATCTCAAAAATATTCTAGATGTAAACAACATATAACAAAAAACTAGAGTCATTTTAGTTGAAATTGTTTTTAAAACACCATCTTAAATATTGTCATAAACATCATCTAAGGTATCTTCTAAAACACTATAGAAATTTTGCAATTTTTTTTCTAGATTATCTTTTAATGACATAGATCATCAACCTATTTCTTCCAAATACACGTTAAATCAAACCATTGGAAGTGTATAATTTTTATAAGAAGTACCTTCAAATTTTTTAATAACATTAGAAAACACTTCTAGATAACACAATAGTTTCATACTAAAAACCCTTGCAAACATAAGGCTCTTGGAAATATTTCAAAGACCCGTTTTATCTTTCCATTTTTTTAGAAACATCATCTTCAAATTTGGTCATAAATTCCATCTAAGGATTCTTGTGAAAGACTAAATAAGTCACCTTCTATTTTTTTTGAAATTTTTTTTTACTCATAGTTAGTTCACAATTTCTAATCATCAAACTTCATGACTTGCACTTCACAATAAGTGTGTTATGCTAGTAATCAAACAAAAGAACATGTACCCATTTTTAATTGATAGTTGCAATTTATCTGTATATTAGGACACTATTGACTTCAACATTAAAGGAAAAGACACTCTAAATATGCACACAAATAAAAGAATTTGAGACTCATACAAAAGTCATAAAAATAGTAACATATTTAAAAATTTCAACTTTCAAGCGAAAAATGTGGTACTTGTTCTTTGATTAATTCATTTTTATGTTCCTCAAAATTTTACTATACAAATATTAGGAAAATAAATAGATTTCTTTGCAAGAATATTTCCCTTATACAAATTTATCTTTTTCCCTTGAGCTACTTTTGTTCTTTTACAAAGCTATCTATTACACACAGTTCAATATATTGCAATTTCAAATAACGTGTGGCCAAATTGAGAGTAATTAATGTCTAAATTAATGACTAAATAAGATCAAATCAATTACCAAATTAATGACTAAATAAATGTCCAAATTAATAAATGAAACAACCAATAAATGATTAAAAAATGTTTAGCTTCATAAATTTTGTCATCTTATAAATTACCAGCAATAAACTACCACTGGCGCATGACCAAGTTTAGTCAATTATAGGGAATTTTTAGTCATTTGGTTTTGTTTTTGTACTAGTGTGTAGTCGAATAAATAAATATACAATACACTTAGAAAACCCACATAAATATGAAAAACATCAGTAAGTAATACTATTGCTTGACCTTCCCAATGAGAAATTGATTTAATCTAATTTCACATTAGATTCAAATAAAGATGCTAGAAAAAAGTTCACACTAACTGGTAACCAAGAATAATGATATGCTAGTTAATGATAAGTCACTAACTTGATCTAATTCCACATCAATTTAAAATTTGGATAGAAGAAAATTAAACTCATCATAAATTGCTGATTACGATAATGATATTCCAGTAAATAAAAAGTCATTGAATTTAGAAGAAATTAAACAAATAAATAAACAACACCCACTCATCTTATGTCAATAGTTGAAATTTGAGATAAATAAGGGAATGGACACAGACTCAGATGCTAAGAGTGCTGATGGTTATGATGAGACAGACTACATTCCCCACTCCTAGTCTGATGATGAGAGTAAAGAGTCACTTTCTGTTTCGGTGAGTGCCTCTGGTGATGTAGAGGTTAAAACTATGGGAGCCCATAGTGTTAAGGAAAAAGGTAAAATTTTTGAGGTTGTTGAGGAGGATGTGTGCAGCCAAAAAGTCCCTATTTTGGTCAATTACACGAGCTCAGAAGAGCATGAAATCCTCATCTCTCCGAAGGTCGAGGTTCTTATGGAGGTGCAGTCAGAACAAAAAGTGGAAGATACTCCAGGCCAAGACAATGTTGAAAAGGATCATATCTCTGCTTTTTCTAAGAATATTGCTTTCTCTAGACTGGTGGATATGCAGGAATGGAATGTCTAGCTTCTCCAAGAGGACATGGACGAAAAAATTGTGCCCCCATTTGGGGTTCTTCAAACTGCAAAAGTTATGTCCTTGTACTCTTTTAGACTGATGAAATGGGTTCTTAAGGAAATCAAAAGTCTTCATCTGAACTATAGAGATTTGTCTACTCATGCTGATCTTATTGATTTTGGGTTGGCAGGGGATGACGACAATCAGAACAAGGAGGATGGGAAAATTTTGAAATCTCTGCATGAGACACTCTAGAGAATACTGTGAAAAAACATATAAAAGACAATATTGTCTTCATGGGCTCTACTATGGAGTGTTTTAATTCCATTAAATCTGAGATGGAATCCCCCACTACGAAGATTGATGAAGATAAAGATGATAATGAAGATGATGGTTTGGGAAAGCGCATGCGTTCAGCTAGGAAGAAGAAAATTCAAGACAGGATCTTGGAGCTGTCAGATTTCAACGCGGTCATCAAAAAGGTCTTTGAAGAAAAGAAGGAAGCAGAGGGAACTCTCCTAGAGTTTTCCTAGTCCTGGCACTCCCATGTTGTTTGGCATTTCATCATTTGGCTTTTGGCTGTTGGAGAGTCTTACTGGTTTCTGGTTTTCTTCTCTAGTTTTCTATTTTGTTGTGGGTTTGCGGGCTGGGTCCCAGTCCTGTCTCTGTTTAGTCCATTTTATGCTATCTACCTTTATGCTTTGGATGTAAGGGGTTTCAAGCTCCCATAAAACCTATTTTTACTAGCAATCAAAAATAGTTGACATAATTGCCTATGGAATATAATTATCAGCCCAGAAAACACACTCATATATTCATATTAAATAACAAAATCTCAAATTCACAATGATCAACAAAAAACATGGTCTACATGAACAAAAATGAAACTTAATTTCATAGCCAACACTCTCTTTGATATATTCTCATAAGAAAAAAATTAACTTAATTTGAAAGTTTAGATACTAAAATTTAGTAAGTTCATTGTTTTATATTTTAAAAAGGAAATCCACAAAAAGTTATTTACTACAATATGTAAGCTTATACATAAGAAAAATCCAAGGTGATTTGATTACTTCTCTTGCTTAAAAATCCAATAAATTCTTGCATTATTTCATCTTAAGCACAACCACTATCATAATCCCCCTCCTTTCGATGGAATTCAATGTATTAGGAAATAAGCCAACCTCATCAAAGAAACAACCCGATGTGCAATACATTTGTATGTGAATAAAGTAATTTTGGAAAACAATTAGCAACCTTGAATAGTATTTTAATGAGGAGAAGAATGGAGCAACACAAAGGACCCAAAATATTTGACATAATAAATCACCATAGAATGCTCTCATGATGTCATGGTTATGCAAAATATATTTCTTAGAAGGGCTTTAAATGAGAATTGGGTTTTGATGAGGTTCATGAACCTCATCAAAACTAACAGTGTTTCATGAATAACAAATATTACTGACATAGATCGAGAATCATCTAAAATACCTACATGCAAAACATGGAATCATAGATAGTAATCCCAAATAGTTTGAACAAATGCATCATAGAGATGGCATCACATAGAATGCATAAAAATGTTGATTTTTGTTAGATAATATATTCATGGACATATATGTGTATGTAAAATCACAGATGAGACACCTAAATTATCTATTTTATGAATCACCTCTAAGAACAAAAAAAAATAGCATTTTGAAAAGATATTAGAAATTCCAATGGGTTCATTAAACATAGTCAAGTCTTGACTAGGTTCAAGAACCTCATTTGGACCTAACTGAGATATCTAATTTTTTTTTCTAAAGATGTTTTACAAATTTTGAGTGAGGTGGTAGAGTATTTTTTAGAAACCACGAATGCACCCAACATGGTTGAAAATTCATCATAACATTTGACATGATGGTGGAAACCTCAATGCACATAATTGAAGGAGACAAGAGAGGCATATTGTAAAGTTCCAATTTGCATTCTAATTCTAGGAGAGGTTGAGCTAATTTTATACGTGTCATGGAATGTGATAAGTTCTCTTCATCTGAGAACAAGGGCATATAAATTGATAGAAGGCTATCACCCAAATATTAGGACATTGCATAATCTTTCTTTAGAGAATCATTATCCTACTTGAGAATATCAAAGTATCTCTTGAGTTTCTTGGTCTTTCATCCTACTCTTATAATCTAAAACCACAGTGTAATTTTTCTTGGGTGTGTTATGTATGTGGAGCCTAATCAGACTCAGTTTCTTTCGGCGCCGTTTCCCCCTCAGACATATCTATTTGGGCCCCATGCTCGGGGTCAAAGGGTAGAGCCCTTGACGGGGTCAAGGGGCAGTGCCCCTTGCGGGGGCCCTTTGGGGCAGTGCCCCAGGGCGGGGTCGAGGGGCAGCGCCCCTCGATGCCAACAATGACTTAATAATATTGTAAAGGGTCGACCATTGATTTTCTATTAGTCAGAGTATTTTTTCCCTAATTAAGTTAGGTCAAATATGCTTGTGAAAAGGGCTTAGGTTTTTGAGATTTCATTGTATGAGGGATTTTCGTAGCTTCCTGTGACAGTATTGAGTTACAGGTTTCAAATTGTAATCGATGGATAATAATAAAGATATTGGACTTGCTGTTGGTGGACGTAGCCCAGGGATTGGGTAAACCACGTTAAATCTCTGTTTCATTTTTGTTCTCTTCCATGTTTGTATTTGCATTTTTTTTGCTTATTGTTCTAACAGAGTGTAGACCTAGGGCTTTTTCTAGCTAGTCAAAGGTTGACCTTCTTTTCTTCTCTCCCAAGTGGATTGAATAATCAAAACAATCTTTATCTTCTAGGTCCCTATTGAAATCAAACCAATCATAGGATGACTAAATGATTAAAATTTTTGCTGATTGAGATTAGTTTAATCGTGTTGATGTCCTTCAGGTGGAGTCTACATAATCTATAAATACAAGTATTTATAGAGGACCCAAATGTGTGTGTGTGTGTGTGTGTGTGCATGTGATATGCCTATACAATCTAAAATCATTACCTAATACCCAACCAAGTTTGTTCATTCCTTGAAGACCTTTTTCATTCTTTTATTTTTATTTTCCCTTAGTTTGCCTTTTTCCTCGTACATTTGTCAATGCATATCTAATACCCTATCATATACATATTAGATTATTGTTAATTTAATGCTTTGTTTAATTAAAAAGTTAATTAAGTTATTAGCACTTTATTGTCCATGGTAAATTTGTCAATACATGAATAATTTGACTTTAGCTTGTTTGAACCATTAATTAATTAAATAAATTCTTACTATTTATTTAATTTTTTGATCCATCATATTATGGCACATGTAGCTTGCTCCTCAAATATATCATATCATTAATCAAATAAATTATTCAATATTTAATATTTGTATAATTAATTTACCCATGTCCTTTGACATATTCAACATGTTTACCAGTAAATTATCTAAATTACATATATTTAATCAAATAAAATATATTTTCCTCATTGTCTCATAATTAAGTGAATTATTTAATACTTATTATTTATTTAATTACTTTACCTATCATCTTGTGACATGTTTTTGATAGATAAAAGCAGCAAGAGGGTGCTGGCCCGTGGAACAGCGGACTGGAGGCACATTAACAGCAGGTTAATGGCACAGTCGAAGTATGTAGCATGATTTACTGTTAGCACCAGAACTTAAACTTTTACCTCTATCAAAAACAAAGGTAACAGGTCTGCATAAAAGGAA
>MU228217.1:657399-672251 GCA_018584345.1 Thuja plicata
TATTAGTCTTCCACCAGAAGTTCACCTGATCCTTAAAAGAGGGGTGGGAGCACCACATTATTTCAAATCTGAAGGGCGACGGGTTAACTCTAGGTGAGTCCGCCCAGCAAAGCAAAAGGGGGTTGTGACATGTTTATAATGTTTGTTGAATTAATTAATTATATTATATTTACCTAATTAATTAAAATTCAATTTCCTCACCAACTTATTGATTAAATAAAACATGTCTTAATATGTAATGAAATGATCCATTTTCTATCTAGTTAAACTAATAAATTTAATATTGATTTCAATAATTCATTCTTCCACATAAACATTCTCTAATAATTAATTGAATAGAATGAGAAACAACTAAATTAATTTCCTAATTAATAATATCTATCAATATTGTTTACAAAAAATATTTAAATATAAATATAGTAGTTAAATATTTGCTTACAAATAGAAATATGTTCTTTGAATATATGTAAAGTTACAAATGGAAATATGATGGAAGCACTAGACTTTTATAAAGGTCACTCATTACACCATTTAAATAGTTTCTTAAGGAAAGTTTAATGAAAAATAAATAATGATAATGAATAATTTATTAATAATATCAGAAATAAATTAAATTAATAATATCAGAAATAAATTAAATCATTTACTAAATAATAATACGCATCAATATATTTAACATATTTTTTTTAAAATATAAAAGGAGTTATAAAAAAGTTCTTTGTTTATGTTCCACATACATATCTACATCTACATAGCATCTCCAACAATGAGTTCCAACAAAAGTTTGTTCATCAATATTCTTTGAAACACACATATACATATATATCTCTATGCATGTATATATAACTTCCATTCTGGCATGCAGGTAGGTGTGAATCACTAGAGGCCGTAAATTGCATTTGGTTGAAGGTTTTCAGCAATTGCATTGAGTTCATTTTAATCTGTCCGTTGGTTTTTGAATGAGGTGTTGGGAGACAACAGGAGTTCTTGAACTCCTATTGGGACTGACCAAAAACTCCTATTGAGACTGACACGGGTTTAGGAGCTGAACGAAAACCCGAGTGTCTCTAAATATTAGTTCTCCCTTTGTGGGCCCGTGGCATTACCAAATGGTGATATAGTTATAAGACATGCATATTGTTGAAAAGAAGGTATTTTCTCTAAACTTCAACCACTTGGGAGAAACCTTGACCATTGGAACCACTTGAACCTAAGAGTAATTTCATACGGTGTTACACTAGTTCCATCTTCCAATGTTTATATGAATATTGATGTTTTCATTTGGATCGATGCTTTTCTGCCATGTCGACTGTTTGAATTCACATAAAGTCCTGCAAATCTTCGTGATGAGTTGAATAGAACTATTGTGATATATAAACTTGATTCTTTAAAGAAGGAGACCAAAGTCTCATATATGTCAAACCATGAAGTGTGTGCTTCCTTGCCATCACAAATTCTCCACTTAACACCTGTTGGATGTAAAAACTTTGATGTATAAAATTCAAGACACTCATCGTGCCCAACAATCATACTTGTTTCTATTGTTGACGTTTCCAATTACCCACTTTGGTCAGCCTCGTTGCCTAGTCAATCAGATTGTGAGGAACTCTAAAATAAAAATAAGTCTGTTAAATATTTCCCCCAATAATTTCCTTAACATCGACCATATATATACTCAATGCAGACTAATTCTGGAATTTATTTAGTGGCAACTCTATGAAATAAAATGCACCTTTTATTCTGTCCCTGAGACCCAAACATAAAGAAACATAAAGAAGGGTATTGATGGCTTTGGATGACTTCAGTGTCCAGTAATAAGACATTCTACAATATTTAACTTTGAATTTGTTGGTGTATAGCCCCCGATTTAGTAGAAGGGTAAAAACGAATTCCATAAACTCCTATGCGTCTTCCTAGTGTGTGGGCTTTAAGCCATGGATGTTGGGGGTGCTTAATCGGATCTAGGTACTATGGATGTGCTTGATAGACTCTAGCTTGATGGTGCTTTTGGAACCCTTTTTTTTGAAACTTAACATTGTCTGGCTTGTATAGATTTTTAGAAGCATGATGGGAGAATAAGGGAGTTATGAACCTTCCTATTGGGTTCAACAGGGTTCTTGACTGGCTTCTAAACATTCTTTTTCATTTGTGAGTCTAGTGACATTATCAAATGACAATATTTCCTATTTTTATTAAACTGATACAAATTCAGTGTCAGGCTTGAAAGTGCTTTTTGAACCAAAAGTAATGTTACTTCATAGTATGTTGGGTGTTGGGATCATTTTTGAATCACATTGAAAATTATTATGGCTCATGAACCATGTTAGCGACCTGATTCTAAAGCTTCTAAAGCCTTTTCAACAAAATCATTTTATGCATGAACTGCAATCATTTCATTCATTTCTTGAGAGTTTCTTTGATACATTTTTTCAATTTGTGTCTTCTATGTACTTTGTCACTTTTCATGCGTTTCTAGTAGAACATTTTCAACTTATAGTATCTTAAAAACTCTATGCAAACATATTTTCTTAGGAAACATGTCAAACAACTCACATGATTTACCTATAATTCCAGAGTTTGCAAGCATGTCTCTTGAGGCATTCAATCAAAAATTGCAGGAACTGGTCTATTATTTCACATTTGCATACATGTACATACAATATTTAAAATCCTCCATTGTGGTCCAACAGGGAGGTGGTTACCAGAGGTTGCAGAATTGGCTTCCTGCCTGCCAATTGCATTGCTTCATTTATCATCACCGGTAATCCTGTAATGTGATTACAATAAAAAAAACAAGCCAAGTGCAATTACCGACGTTTGAATGCCGAGATATAAATGATTATCTTTCTCTTTCTTTTTTTTTGATCAATTAAAGGCCGAGGCCGAGAGATTTATATTAAAACTTGGAAAATAAAAAGATACTAAAAATCATGCAAAATAGAGTAGCTGGTTCAAAACCCAATCTAATCAAGAGGATTGTGAACCCATCTGAGCACCAAGATGCAACAAAAATTCAAGATACCAGAGTTTTTAAACAAAAGCTATAAAACAATATAAATGTTTGCAAAAAACACAGCAGCCCAGGAAGCCTTTTCTCAGTCAGAAGGAGATGTAGAGTCATTCTATGTGGTGGGTGCAGAGTTTGATTTTGGACTCCCCACCAGAATTGAGGAGCCAATATTTCTCTCACGATCTTCCTCTATTGAGGCATCCACCAGTTCATCATGTACATCCTCTGCATCTTCATCATAGGTAGTCTCCATTCTTCGTCTTCATCATCTTTATCTGAAGACTCAGGGATTCCTAGCCCATCCAGATTTTCATCGTACTTGTACTAATAAACCCATGGAAGGTTTTCATCTAAATTGTCCCCGTAAGGGGCATTCGAGCCCTCCTCAATGCCCAGGAATTTGGAGAGGAAGTTTATTCCCTTTTCCATCACGCTCTTGCGAAGTTGAAGGTCTTCCCACTCTCATCTTGAGAGAATGAAAAGATGCCTTAGAGGACCAGCATATATGTTCCTTCTTTGTCCAATAGCAAAACTGGGAAATGGTTTCCTCGCAGTCATCACCATTGCCAAATCCCATGGAAATGGAGTGGTGAGATTGAAGTCAATGTTCATCACTACATTTTGGAGGCCCACTATAAAATTACTAGAGAAAAGACGGTCACAGAGGTCTTCTGCCAAAGTTCTAGAGGCCCTAGCGACCAAGATGCTAGCAAGGAATCCAGAACAAATGTCTAAAAGGACTCTATATCTGTGGTTGGTGCAGAGGAAATTGTACCCTAACACCTTTTGAATAGCATGGATGACCAAAGGATGCTGAAAGTTGCAAACTCCTCTGATGTGATTCAAAGTTATAGGAGTATCAAAGGTGATCTTCTCTAGATCTGAGCGTAGCTTAATTGGAGTATCCATTCAATAAACTATGAAAATGCAACTCTATGTCCAGAGGGAAATGAGGGAAACCTAGAACTTCAAGCGTAGGTGAAGAGAGTGATGTACTCTTCTAGGAGCGAAATGGTTTTTAAAACTTTGAATCTTTAATGCACTAATAGACCAAGATGGAGTGTATCTCTCATCAAATGCTATGGCTCGATAAAATCCTGCAGAGCGTTGTACCCGGCTTTAAAAAATATAAGCATCCCCCACCTAGACGTACTGCAAATGGTCTAAAGAGAGAGATGTCAGTTTTGCAAAAAATGGAAGTGACATGTTTTAATACTCACATATGCCTGAGGACAAGCTTTCCAAGGTGATGGGATGTGTAGTTAATGCAAATTCTCTACGGAAATGAAGGCCAGTTGGCATGGACATAAATGAACATCACCTCCCAGCTAACCAATATTTCTGTTCTGCATTAGAAATTAATGATGACGGGACTTGGGATGATCTGTGATCCGCTTCAAACTAAAGATCAATCCAAATTTGACCTCCCGGATGCCGGTGGTGAAGTGACTGCAATCTGACTCGTTAGCATGGAAACTAAATGTACTCCCCCAAAGATGCCTTATTTGTTAAATCATCAGCTAAGTAATTTCCTTCCTGGTAAATTGGTTAGCCGTTGTGGATTCAAATTTTTTTAATTAAATTTGAAATAACCTCCAAAATGGCCTGCAATTTCCAGTTTGGGGAGCACCTTTTTCTCACAACATTTATAGTAATCATAGAGTTCCCTTGAAGTTATAGTTTTTTAATGCCAATGTCCCATGCCAATGAAACTCCTAAAAGTAGAGCTTTGAATTCTGCCACATTACTAGTATCGTTTTCCAAAGGTTTTTCCATTTTGGCAATAAGAGATCCATCACAGGAGTGAATGATGCATCCTGCCCCAGAAGGACCAGGATTCCCCTTAGAAGCTCCATCAAAATTCAATTTATGCCAGCCTAGAGGAGGAGGTTTCCATTTGCAATTTTCTCTGAGAATAACACTTGCTTTCACACCAATGCTGATTGTTGGAGGAGCTTTTAGCCCAAACCATTTTTTGATCATGAGATCATCCCAACTAGTGTAAAACTTGTGTCGACCACTTTGCATTTGAATTCTGCAATTCATGGCTTCCACTATTGAGGCTTCAATCCAATTGAGAACAGAGGATTTATCCATTGAAGTCTCTTGGAAGGTTCTCATGTTCCTCTCTTTCCAAATTTCCCATATTAGAATGGAAGGAGTGATTAACCATAAGTTGCCACAAAGACTATTTGTGAAAAGTTGAGCCAAGAGGAGAAGAGTGACAGAATGTCATTCGGGAGGGCAGAGGACCAACCCAACTTTGCACATAACCATTGCCAACACTCCGAGGCAAAGGGACACAAGAGTAACAGGTGATTCATGTCCTCTTCATTTTTTAAGAAGAGAACACATCTGGATGGTCCATGGAATCCCATCTTCTTAAACCAATTAGCAGTAAGAATTTTTCCCTGGATAGCTGCCCAGGAGAAGATGTCAACTTTGGGAAGGACAAATTTATTCCAACAAAGCTACTGAAAGAATTGGGGTAGTTTGTGAGGTGAAATATTTGAGAGGATGTTATATCCTGCCTTTGTCTTATAATCCCGTGCTTTGGAACCATTCCATATAACTTTATCTTTTCCTTTTAAAAAAAAAAAGGATCTGTTCTCTAAAATATTTTTCACTTTTTGAAGTTCAATTGGATCCGTGTTAAGCTGATCGAAATGTTTCCATTGCCAAGATCCATTAGTTAAGTTTTGAGATCCTGGAGAAATGTAGTCTTTCACCAGAGGGCCCCAATTTTGAATGCAAATATTGCTGATGTTGTTGGGTCCTAGCAATTGATTAATGCTTGGGAATCCACCCCATGAGTCATCCCAAAATCTGGCAATTGAACCATCTTTGATATTCCATGATAAATTATTTTCAATTAATCCTTTTGAGTTGCGTATAAAGTTCTAGATTTGGGAATCTCAAGGAAGGTTAGAAGTTCTAATTACTTGTTCATTCTCTAAATGGTGAAAATATTTGCCTCTGATAATTATGATCCACTTGAGATTATTTTCCTTTAATATTTTCGAGTATAATTTCACTCCAAGAGCCTGATTTTTCCACTGCAAATTTTTAATTGTAGTGCCTCCTTCCACCAATGGATTACAGATCTTATCCCATGAGATCACAGTGAATTTTCTCTTGGTATCGGTTCCTTGCCAAAAATATTTCCTCAGTCTTTTAACAATGTCCAAGTAGCTACTTGATGGGAGGGAGAGACAAGACAAGAGATAAATGGGGATAGCTGCTAGAGTTGCTTTAATGAGAACTACCCTCCCAACCCATGAAAGCCATTTTTCTTTCCAAGAAGCCATCTTCCTATCCAATTTCTCTCCAACCGATTTCCATGCATTTTCATTTCTTAGGACTTTATCAATTGGAATGCCGAGGTAAATGCATGGGAATGATCCAATCTTATATATGAATATTTTACTTATATTTTGTTGGGTCTTCTTTCTGGTGTTTAGAAATAAAATAGTTGATTTTTCTTTATTGGCCACTTGGCCCAAAGCCAAGGCATACTTGTCTAAGGTTTCCTTCAACATTGTAGCCTCTCTGAAGTTGCCATTTCCAAAAGGAGAATATCATCCACAAATTGCTGATGAGTGACAACCTAGACCAGATATGTGGCCTGAAATAAAAAGGCTTCTGCCTATTAGTAATAACTCAGAGGGGGGGTCAAATCAGTGGCCTAAAAAATCAATCCTCAAATCAACCCTTAAAACTTATAACCACTAATTATGTCACAAGTTATCTTCTATCCTACAAGATGTATGCCTTGAAATACTTTAGTCAATTTTCTACTTGTCGGATTGCTTTGTTAGACTCTCTTTTGTATGATTACCGATAAACAGTTAACTATTTATTGAAACACAGTAAATATGCAGAGTATACCCATCAATCTAGAAATGCATATGTGAAATGTAAAACAGTAAAGTAATAAACCTAAACACATAACACAAGGATTTTAATGTGGAAACCCTATTAAGGGAAAAACCACTGGGACCGGTACCCCAAATTTTCACTCTTCTAAAGTGTTCTCTCTTAGGAGCCAACCCTGGTAAAGGTTACAAACACATTGTAATGTGTGACCTTGTTAGAGTATTTAGAAATAATTTGTCAACTAGTATCTAGCATCTAATGCTACCATCCTTGATCAAATACTCACTTGGCCTATCAATAGGTATCGGGCATATCCAATGCTACTTTTGTGATCAAACTTTTTGATCCTCCTTGGGATGTATCTCAATTGTAAAAGAATTTTAATTCCTTCTCGGTTAAGAGGCTTATATGCTTCAATGGTTAAACTGAAACACTAATGATCTATTCATACATACAACTCAATTACAGATTTTCAGATCTATTATAATTCCATTACCTCTCTGATCAATGTAATCACTTATACCTTTTCTCCACACTATTCTGGTCAGTGATGCTTGTCTCATTGTTCATCGGTGTCTGCAGAATCTAGCTCTTTCCTCAGCTTGTTGATCAGGACTGAATGAAGAATTTCTTCTCCTTCATATTTTCTTTAGAATTTTTCCTCTATTCTCTTATTCACCCCCACAATTCATAATGAATTGAGTTTGTCTCTATATAGACACGATTTTCCCTTTTCTTGGCTTTCTTGATTCTTGGCGTGTTCCATAATTCTTGCCAATAGATTTAAAGCAAACTCCTGATTTATCTAAAATAGATCTTCTTGCCAACTGGACAAATCAACTTTAAATCAATTACTTATTTCCAGCTTTATCTGGATGATTGAAAAAATGATAAGTATCCATTAATTCTATCTTTAGCTTCTTGACAGCTAAGAATTTGTCATTTTCTAAACTCTCTATTGTATTGGTCAACACTTCAGTTAGTCATCAGTGATAACTGACTATTTTGTCGATGTGACTTTAGTTGTCATCGAGATCTCTGTCCTTGTCTACTCCATCAGGCAACACTAAAATTCTTTCTGTTGGGTTACTCTATGTTTTGCTCGTCGGGTAACAATGTAACTCTTCTCATTGGTAATGTTGTGCATTAGCTCATCGGGTAACAGTATGACTCTTCTCTTTTACTCTAACCGTTGGTGTGTACTCCATTAGTGTATGCAGTCACTTAGTGAATACTTGACTTGTTTGCATTATTGATAGCATAGTCTTTATACATCGGTTCTTTGAAGTCTTTGGTAGTATTACAATTACCATATAGATTATATCAAGTTGACATCAATGAAAATACAATACATTAACTGATTTAATGCCTTGCATGATCATCAACTTAACATCTTCAAACATTCAATCAGTTACATGTCATCAATCTCTCCCTTTGGCATTGATGGCAATATACTACATTATAATACTATACTATTGCTAATACAATATTAAATATACACTTTCATCAAGATTTTCTAATGTAACTAATACAAATGTCTGGCTTTCGGTAAGCTCAAACAACTTTGATTTGATTCTTGCAGCTTTCTTTCTATCTTCAATCCCTTCACTAGATAGATGTAGAATCTTTCTTTCTCTGATGTGACATGTTCTCCTTTTGTGTCAAACTCTCTCCCTTTGAATGTTCTTCTCTCTTGTTAGTAATTCTCTTCCTTTGTGTGTACTCTCCCTTTGGATGCTTCGATGGATATGATCTCTTCTTGAGATGATAATGGATAAACTCTTTCCCTTTGACAACAATGCCAAACACACATTTTTGCAAGCACAGATTTTGTAAAACAAGTATTTTGACAGCAATGTCAAATGGATCCTTTCTATCCATAATACATTCCTTGAATTTCCCAATCCATTGGTAATAACTCTGGTGCTTGGAGTAGATAAATACCTTGTTGTGTATAGATGTATCTTTGTAGTCCATCTCTCTGCTTGCATCAACATGAATGATATTCTAATAATATACAGGCCAATGCAGCATTCTAGTCATCTTATTGACCAGTAGACAAGGGTCTGAATCCTAGTCTCTTTCTCAAGTATTCAAATGCATCCTTAGGCAGTGGCTTGGTGAAGATATCAACCAATTGTTCCTTTGATTGCACATACTCAAGTATCACCTCCTTTTCTTGAACTTGTTCGATCTTAAATAATGATACTTGATGGCAATATGCTTTGTTTTAGCATGCATGACTGGATTCTTGGAAATTTTTATTGCACTTGTATTATCACAATAGATAATTAATGGTTCTAAAATTTTCATATGCATACCTTCCAGTAACTGTTTGATCCATGCAATATTTGAGCAGTTTCCAGCAGCAACAACATACTCTGCCTCTACAGTAGATTATGAGATGCATCCTTGCTTCTTGCTAATCCATGTGACAAGTCTATCACCCATAAAGAATGCTCCTCCCGTTGTTCTCTTCTGGTCATCAAGATTTCCAGCCCAATTAGCGTCGGTTAAAACCTTAAGTTCAAATTTTCCTTCTGTTTTGTACCATAAGCCATATTCCTCGGTATTCTTTAGATATCTTAGGATTCTTTTCACAGCACTCATATGTGATTCCCTGGGATTAGAAAAAAATCTAGGAACTATTCCTACTATATGTGCAATATCTGGTCTAGTATGTACAACATACATGAGTTTTCCAATCATAGATCAGTACAAATTCTAATTTACCTCTAATGACTTGTCTTCCTTTGTCAGTTTGCATCCAATTTCCATCGGTGTTCCAACTGGTTTGGACTCTTCCATCTTGAATATTTTTAGTACTTCTTTGATGTACTTGGATTGTGTAATGAAAATACCTTCATCTTGTTGCATGATCTGCAAACCAAGAAAGAACTTGATCTCTTCGAACATAGACATCTCAAACTCTTTTCTCATTTCATTTGCAAATGATTTACATAGCATATCATTGCCTCCAAATATGTTTTCATCAACAAATTTCTCATCAATCAAAATGTTAGCATCAGTATCTTCCTTCAAATAAAGATTACTATTTTCACTAGTCCTTATAAATCCAATACTTCTAAGATAGGAATGAAGTCTTTCATACCCGGCTCAGGGTGCTTTTTTTAATCCATACAGGGATTTGTGTAGTCTACATACCATGTCCCTCTTGTCTAGATCAACAAACCCTTTTGGTTGTTCAATGTATACCTCTTCTTCAAGTATTCCATTTAGGAATACAGTTTTGACATCTATTTGATATACCTTGAATCCTTTATATATAGCATAAGCAAGTAATATTCTTACTCCTTCTAGCCTAGCAATGGGTGCAAAGGTCTCTCCATAGTCAATTCCTCTTTCTTGTGCATACCCCTTGCATACTAGTCTTGCTTTATTTCTTGTGACTTCTCCATTCTCATTCAGCTTATTCCATTTTGTACCGATGACATTCTTATCATCTGGTCTTGGTACAAGGGTCCATGTCTTGTTTTTCTCTATTTGTTCAATCTCTTCATTCATAACACTTATCCATTCATCATTATCTTGTGCAGAATTGACAGATTTGGGATCATAATCACAAATAAGACATCTTGTATTTAGAGACTTACTTATGGTTCTCATACCAGCCTTTTTATCTCCTATGAGGGTATGTGCACCAAGATAGGGGACCAAAAAGGTGCCAAACTTTTTTTTGGTCCCCCAAAAGCCATAGCGTGCACGCCCTATAGGGCGCACGCACTATGGCTTGATTTCCCAAGCCTAAGGCTTGGGCAATCAAAGCCAATAGGGGGTGCTCCCTATAGGGTGTACGCCCTGTGTAACATTATGAAAAATGCTTAAGGGAGGGAGGAAGAAATCCCAACAAGCCCTGCCAAACCAATTTCAACACTAGGCCAATACATAAAATGTAACATTTAAGTATAAGTTAAATACTCTTCCTTTCTTATAATTAAGTTACATTTTATGTATATACTTTCAAGATGTTTGAGAGTGGTTTCAGCTTCATAGGAGTTAAGATAAAGAATTTGCATTTTGAGGGTTTTTAGGAAATTTCAGACTTAGCCAAATTTCAGGAATCAACACATTGTTTTGAACATGATTCTCAATGGACTATTGATTATAATCTTAAGCCCTTGACTTGATTAAGGACACTCTTTAGGGTTATTAGTGGTTGTAATATATCATATTGGGTCCTAAGTGGTCCTAGGTCCCCTTAGGGCCCATTACGACCCCTTAGGACACATTAGGGCCTCTTAAGACCCTTTAGAACACAGTAATCATTGTAGGTCACACTAATGGGCTATAATGTGTACTAGTGTCTCATAAGGGATTTTAAGGGGTTCTAAGTGGTCCTAGGAACCCTTAGGACCCATTATGACCCCTTAAGACCTATTAGGATACATTAGGACTCATTAGGACCCTTTAGAACACATTAATAGTCATAGGACCCATGAGATAGAGAGAGAGAGAGAGAGAGAGAGAGAGAGAGAGAGAGAGAGAGAGGGCCTAGGNAGAGAGAGAGAGAGAGAGAGAGAGAGAGAGAGAGAGAGAGAGAGAGGTCCTAGGTCCCGTTAGGACCCATTAAAACCCCTTAGGACACATTAGGGCCTCTTAAGACCCCTTAGAACACAGTAATCATTGTAGGACACACTAATGGGTTCTAATGTGTATTAGTGTCTTATAAGGGGTTTTATTGGGTTCTAAGTGGTCCTAGGAACCCTTAGGATCCATTATGACCCCTTAAGACCCATTAGGACACATTAGGACTCCTTAGGATCCCTTAGAACACATTAATAGTCATAGGATGCATGAGAGAGAGAGAGAGAGAGAGCATTAATCATCATAGGTCACTCTTTATAGTTCTAACTGGTTCTAATATATCATAAAGGCTCATAATGGGTCCTAAGTGGTCCTACAATCCTTTAGGAACCATTAAAACCCCTTAGGACACATTAGGACCCATTAGGATCTCTTATAACACATTAGGACCTCTTAGGACCCCTTCAAATTCATTAATCATTGTAGGACACACTAATGGGCTCTAATGTGTCCTAATGTACCCTAATGTTTCTTAAGGGGTTCTAACAGGTTATAAGTAGTCCTAGGAACCCTTAGGACTGATTATGATCCCTTAGGACCCATTAAGACCCATTATAGCACATTAGGACCCATTATAACCTCTTATAACACATTAATAGTCATAGGACTCTTTAGAGAGACAAAAGGTGAGGACCCATTACAACCCCTTAAGACGCCTTTCTCTACATCTCAAGGGTCATAAGGATTTTCAAGGGGCCCTAGGATATATTAATGTGTCCTAAGACCCCTTAACATACACTAATGAATGATAAGGGGTCTTAATGGGTCCTAAGACACAATAATGTGTCCTAGGACCCCTTATTACCCCTTACAACCCTTTAGGACCCCTAAGATGCATGGTAAGGGGTCCTCAGGGGTCCTAGGACAAATTAATGTGTTGTAGCACTCCTTATGACCCCTTAGGATGCATCTCTCTACATCTTAGGGGTAGTAGGATTGTTAAGGGGTCTTAGGACACATTAATGTTTCCTAGGACCCCTTAGACCCCTTACAACCCCTAGGGACCCTTACCACACATTAATGAATGGTAAGGGGTCCTAAGGGGTCTTAAGGGGTCCTATTACACATTAATGTGTTCTAGGACCCTTCATAACCCCTTACAAACTTTTAAGACACCTAAGATATATGATAATGGGTCCTAAGAGGTCATAAGGGATCCTAGGACACATTAGGTCATAATGTGTCCTAGAACCCCTTATGATCCCTTAGGACCCTCGAGGACCCCTCTCTCTAAATTTTAGGGATTGTAAATGTGTTGCCCCTTACAACCCCTTAGAAAACCTTACCATACACTAATGAATGGTAAAGAGTTCTAAAGGGTCGTTAGTGGCCTTAAGGGGTCCTAGAACACATTACTATGTTGTAGGACCCCTTACAACCCCTTACAATAAGATAATGACTTTTAAGAGGTCCTAAGGGTTTCTCAGTGGTCTTAAGGGGTCCTAGGACACATTATTGTGTCGTAGGACCCTTTAAGACCCCTTAGGACCCCTTATCATACACTAATCTATGACAAGGGGTCTTAAGGGGTTGTAAGGGGTCTTAAGGGGTCCTATGACACAGTAATTTGTCCTAGAACCCCTTATGACACCTTAGGACCCTTTATCACACCTAAGATGTAGGGAAATGGGTTATAAGGGTTCGTGGGACCCCTAATGACCCCTTAGTACCCTTTAGGAATCCTCTCTCTACATATTAGGTGCCATAAGGGTTTTTAACTTGACATAGAACACATCACTGTGTCTTACGACCTCTTAAGACTCCTTAGGACCCCTTACCATACACTAATGTATGGTAAGAAATCATAAGATGTCTTAAGGTGTTCTAGGACACATTAATGTGTCCTAGAGCTCCTTATGACACCTTAGGACACTTTAAGATCCCTAAGATGTATGATAAGGGGTTGTAAGTTTTCCTAAGGGGTCATAAGGAGTTGTAGGACATATTAATGTTTCCTAGGACCACTTATCACCCCTTAGGACCCCTTACCATACACTAATGAATGGTAAGGGGTCCTAAGGTTTCCTAAGGGTCAAAAGTGGTCCTAATACACATTGATGGGTCCTAGTACCCCTTCTGAAGATTTAGAACCCTTGAATACCGCTCTCTCTACATCTTAAGGGTCATAATGGTTGTTAAGGTTTCTTATGACACATTAATGTGTCCTAGGACCCCTTAGCCAACTTATAACCCCTTAAGAAGGTCTATTTTTATGAGAGAGAGAGAGAGAGAGAGAGAGAGAGAGAGAGAGAGAGAGAGAGAGAGAGAGAGAGAGAGAGAGAGTGAGGGGGNGAGAGAGAGAGAGAGAGAGAGAGAGAGAGAGAGAGAGAGAGAGAGAGAGAGAGAGAGTCTTAGGGGTTGTAAGGGGTCTTAATGGGTCCTAAGACACAATAATGTGTCCTATGACCCCTTAAGACCCCTGAATGTGTACTAGGACCCCTAATATGTATTCTTAGGGTTCCAGAGAGAGAGAGAGAGAGAGCATTAATCATCATAGGACACTCTTTATAGTTTTAAGTGGTTCCAATATATCATAAGGGGTCATAATGGGTCCTCAATGGTCCTACAATCCTTTAGGAACCATTACAACCCCTTAGGACACATTAGGACCCATTAGAATATCTTATGACACATTAAGACCTCTTAGGACCACTTCAAATTCATTAATAGTTGTAGGACACACTAATGGGCTCTGATGTGTCCTAATGTGTCCTAATGTTTCTTAAGGGGATCTAATGGGTTATAAGTGGTCCTAGGAACCCTTAGGACTGATTAAGATCACTTAGGACCCATTAAGACCCATTATAGCATATTAGGACCCATTATAACCCTTTAGAACACATTAATAGTCATAGGAATCTTTAGAGAGAGAGAAGGTGAGGACCCATTACAACTCCTTAAGATGCCTCTCTCTACATCTTAAGGGTCATAAGGATTTGCAAGGGGTCCTAGGATATATTAATGTGTACTAAGACCCCTTAACATATACTAATAAATGATAAGGGCTCTTAAGGGGTCCTAACACACAATAATGTGTCCAAGAACCCCTTATGACCCCTTACAACCCTTTATGACCCCTAAGATGCATGCTAAGGGGTCCTAGGACAAATTAATGTGTTATATCACTCCTTATGACCCCTTAGGACCCATCTCTCTACATCTTAGGGGTAGTAGGATTGTTAAGGGTTCTTAGGATACATTAATGTTTCCTAGGACCCCTTAGACCCCTTACAACACCCTAGGTCCCCTTACCACACAGTAATGAATGGTAAGGGGTCCTAAGGGGTCTTAAGGGGTCCTAATACACATTAATTTGTCCTAGGACCCTTCATAACCCCTTAAAAACTTTTAAGACACCTAA
>MU228217.1:673398-685554 GCA_018584345.1 Thuja plicata
AAGAAGGTCTATTTGTGTGTGTGTGTGTGTGTGTGTGTGTGTGTGAGAGAGAGAGAGAGAGAGAGAGAGAGAGAGAGAGAGAGAGAGAAAGATGATTGGTTGGAGATAGTTACTAAAGATAAGAAACAAAAAAGTAACAATGATAATAGAAATGTCTTCATTAATGTATAGAATTGAACACATCCAAGTCACGAACAATGAATAGGACCTCAAAATATTTTTGCCATGCAACCATGTGAAACTAGTGAAGTTCGACCCCTCATGCTAGGAGATAGAACCAAGATAATCACAATTCCCTAAGCATTCTAAAGTTTCACAAACCCTCACTTGAAAATAAATACAAAACATTACAAGATATCACTTTACTAATCACAAGGGTTAGGTTTCTAGTATACCCTAAAGGTGAGTGTCATCACATATTTGGTATTTTGGGATCCTCCCTAGAAACCATGTAACCCCGGTACTCCCTTTCTGAATAGGGATCCTCTGTGGAGTTACCCATGGTCCTGGTACTCCAACAGGACTATGTGGTCATTAATATATTTTGTTTCTTTATCTTTTGTTTCCCCCCTTTCCCATATTCATTATTAGGTTATAACTTTTTACTAACCCACCCAAAGGATCATCTCGCAACCACTTTAGGGTTCCAACACCTATGGTGAGCAACTCACCTAAGGTACCTAGTCCCCTACCCAAACACACAAGCCATGAAAACATCAAGTACTTTCAAAAGATCCATCTCACAGGTCTAGGGAACCCTCTGGTGCACTAAGGCCACCCCAACGAGTCCTAGCCTTCTATTATGGATTCTATCATAAGACAAGTACTAAAATCACATGAGTAACATCTTTTAATGCCATAAAAACTATGTATAAACATTCATAAGGTATACCATATAACTTTCCACATGCATTAACACAATGTTCCATAACTTATTCATAAATCTAGGAAACCCTAATGTGCTTGAAATTTAGCTAAGTCTGATGTTTTTTTTCTTCCCCAAAATCTAAAATCTGCATCTTAACTCCTATGAAGCTGAAACCTATCTCAAACATCCTGAAAGGTATTTATACAAATATAACTTAAAGTATAAGAAATTAAATGTATCAGGGTGATCCCACAATAGTGGGTTACACTCTTTCTGAGGAAGGAATTCCTCATGAAATCCGTGAGGGGGATGATTTAGTCAAGTACTTTCGATAGAAAGTACCTAATTGTTTTGATTGAAACATTCTTAGTTTCGATCGAAACTACCTTTTTGCATAGTTTCAATCAAAATTAACTAGTCAAAATTTTGCTGTGTTTTTTACCCATATGCATGTTAAACTAAGAAAGTACTTTCGATAGAAAGTAGTTTCGATTGAAACTAATTAGTTTCGATGGAAACTACTTTTTATCGAAAGTAGTTTCTATCGAAAGCCCCAAAATTGAGGCCATCTGCAAAGGCTAACAACAATATGCAGTTTTAATGGATTCGGGGCTCAAGCGTGGGGCTCTAAGGATTTGTCAGCATTATCTATAGATGAGTTGTTTGGGTCATTGCAAAATCATGAAGACATGTTGAAAATGTGTAATAGAAGTTCCTTGGAGAATGCATTAAAAAAAAATGACATTTGGAAGAGGCAAAGGAAGAGGAAATCAAAGATTTAGAGGAAGCAGAAGAGAAAGTAATAATTACCAAAGACAAGAGAGAAGATGTCTTGATCCAAGAGGAAGGAGAAATCAAAATTACAAGTCAAGAGGGTGCAATAACAATTAGAAAAAACAAAGGTATGATAAATAAAATGTTCAATGTTATTACTACAAGAAGTATGGTAATTTTGCGAATGAATGTTGAAATAAGAAAGATGATATAGGCAAGAAAAATGTTTTTTTTTTTTTTTTTTAGTTTGTTTTTTTTGAAAGTAGTTCAGGGAATTAATTAATTACATGTCATGTTTCTCAAGAAAGTTGATGTGATGTTTGGTTTCTAGATTGTGGTTTTAGTAATTACATGATGACAAGAAATAGGGACATGTTTAAAAGCTTGGATAATTCAGTTAAATAAAAAATACAGCTAGGCAATGATAATATAGTGGAAGTCATGGGACAAGGTAAAATTAATGTAGTAACAATGTTTAGTAAGAAGTTTATTTGTGATTTTTATTTTATACCCGGTTTGAAGCATAATTTTATAAGTGTAGGAAAGCTTACACAAAAAGGTTATAGAGTTATTTTTTAGAATAATGTGTTCACTATACTTGATATTTCTCCTAGTATCATGGTGATTGCCAAAGTTGAATTGAAAAATAATAGAATGTTCCCACTTTAAATTAAGAGTAATATGGTGGAGACAATTGAAGAAAGTTTCAAGGCTACAATTCAAGACCAAGGATGGGTATGATACCTGAGGTATGGTCATCTTAATTTCAAAGGATTGTGTTTGTTGTAAAGAAAGGAAATGGTAAGAGGTTTACCCCCTATTGAACCACCATTGAGCTCTTGTGAAAGTTGTATTGTGGCTATGCATCATAGAGAAATTTTTCCCAAAAGGGATGTCATATAGAGCATGGGAACCTTTAAAAATTGTGCTTATAGATTTATGTGGTCCAATGCAAACACCATCATTACAGGGGTGAGTTTATTTTCTTACATTCATTGACAATTTTAGTAGAAAGACATGGATTTGTTTTCTCAAATTTAAATTTGAAAAATTTGTCATATTCAAGGAGTTCAATGTTGGTTGAGAAATAGAGTGATGTATCCATCGAAATATTGAGATCATATATAGGAGAATAGTATAATTCAAATGAGTTTTTGGATTATTGTAGGTATCATGGAATAAAGAAATATTTTACTACAAGTTACACACCTCAGCAAAATTGTGTGGCAGAGAGAAACAATCAAACAATGATGGAGATTGCAAGGAGTATGTTGAAAGGAAAGAATCTACCTAATGAGTATTGGGTTGAAGCAGTAGGTTGTGTAGTTTATATTATAAATAGGAGTCCAAAAAGTAGTATGAGAGACAAGATTCCACAACAAGAATGGATTGGGAAGAGTAATATTCTTTCTCATTTAAGATAATTGGTTGTATTGCATGTTCTCGTGTACCTAAGGAATCAAGGAGTAAATTGGATTATAAGACTAACAATTATATTTTTATTGGATATCATGAGAAATCTAAGGCATATAGGTTATTTAATCCTATACCTATGAAAGTCATTGTGAGTAGAGATGTTGTATTTAAAGTGGAAGAATCCTGGGATGGAAATATAGAAAAAATAATTAAATGTGTTGCATAAATATTTGATGATGATCAAGAAGGAAAAGATCAATAAGACCAAGAAGATCAATAAAATGAACAAAGAGGAACTCCATGAAGAAGTCTACAAGGAGATCAAAGACACAGGGAAATTGAGAAAGGAGAATCGTCAAACCTACAAGTAAGTAATGACTCAAATCATACACTTGGACAATTGAGATCAAGGATTACAAGAAAGAAAAATAGAATCTTTAAATTGATTTGTGATCAAGGAAGTAAAATAGATTTGCAATCAAATTTTTCTTTATTTTCTCAAAATCCTATATACTTTGAAGATTCAATTAAGGATGAACATTAGATTAATGAAATGAAAGAAGAAATGGAGTCCATTGAGAATAATGACGCAAGGGAATTAGTTTGTTTGCCCAATGACAAATAATTCATAGGAGTAAAATTGGTTTATAAGACTAAGTATAAATAAAATGAAGATGCAGAAAAATAAAAGGCAATTCTAGTTGCTAAGGGGTTTGCACAAGAATATGGGGTTTATTATAATGAAAAATTTGCACCTGTAGCACGACATGATATTGTTACAGTAGTTCTAGCTATTGTAGCCTAAAAAAAATGGATTGTTTGTCAAATGGATTTAAAATCAGCCTTTGATACAGGAGCATCCTGGGTGTAAGAGAAATCTTGCATCACCCAAACATTTTTTTTGGTTTCTTTTCAATAAGGGTTATTTTGTGAAGAGCTACTATTTCTGGAAAGTTACTATTTTTAATAAGTTTTTCATTTGAGCTCAAAATTTTCTATTTTCTTCCCTATATGTTCACTTTGATTGTATCATCCTACCAGTAAAGTTTCATTGCCAGATCAAGTCTAGTTTTGTAGATGTTGAAGATTTTTGGTATTAGCAGCAGGGTACAAAAACTTTGAACTTAGTTTTGAAGGCTCTAGAGGCTCTGAATAGAGTCAAAACCTTGGCTGAATAGAGCTTAAATTTTTTTGACATTGTATATTACTTTGTGGCATTTCTAAAATGGGGTTACAGTGACTCATCGGGTCAACGAGTGATGAGTTATTGTCTCTGGAAGTTGCGCTACCTGAATTTGTAAAAGTTAAAGTTCCTTCAAAATTTGTTTTTGGGTTCTGAAGTTGTTTGGGCCTATTGTAATGTAATAAAAATGAATAAAAATATCTTAGGGATGGTTGGTCTCAAACTTTATGGTTTTATTTTTAGAATCTTCTTGAGTGGTTAAAATTGCCTATATATTGAAGACCCGTAGGGTTGTCTAGGGAAATTCTGGGTTATGCATATGGTGGCTCTGGCTTGTAGAATATTGTAATAAAATGCTCATGTGGTTGTGGATGTTATATGGTTGAATGTTCATGTTATATTTCATAATATTTTAATTTTTCATTTCATTATGGATAATAGAAATCCTATTTCATTTCATTTTATGTGCATATCTTTTGTGATGGAAGAATATAACTGGCCCTCAGAAATCCTTTATTCTTACCTGACCTGCACTGACCAGCTTAGACACGCATTAGAGAGGTGCGATACCTTGAACAGTAACTACCTTCATCTTTATGCTTGAGGCATAGCGCCCACCATCTGATCAAGCTTAACTTGCTTCACCTTTATCTCTGTCTTTAGCACTCACCAAGATCTAACTTGTGACATGGCAAGATGTCATGATGCCTTGATCAATAACTGATGATCACCTTCCCGATCAAGGCTTCACACCAACCATCCAATCCATTTAGATTTGCATGAAACCTATCTTCATTAAGCTCGGAAGTCACTATCCAAGTGTCGCCCTCTCGCCCACTCGCCACCCTCTTCTCTAATCTCTCCTGACCATCGTGACTACGCGACAAGCTGCCACTTGTCATTCTTTTTCTATGTAACTGCTACATGGGCCCATAAAACTATCCTTCCTATCTTCCACAAGCCGCCACATCACTACCCCAACCTCTGAGCTATTTTCCAAAAGGTGCATACCTTTTAGGGACTTAACCATTGTGCACTCATCTATAAAAATACAAAAAATCCTCTTCAGCACAGAGAATGTGGGATAAAAACCCTAGTCACCTCTGATCTGATATGGACACGTGGCACAATGATGCAATGCCTTAATGATTAAATAGTTAGCATCTCTTGATTCAGGCGATGTGTCGACCGCATGATCAAACCTGACTTGATCACTCATTAACCTTACTTGATCCTCCGACACGGTCCTAAACACTACCACATGTCACCTAGGTGCAATACCTTGATGGTTATCTGTTAATCATCTCCTCTTCAAGTAAAAGCGCCAGCCACTAAATAAAAAAGAAACTGATCTGCCTTTAACCCGTGCCTAACCTCGACAACTGTATATGTGGAGACACGATGCAATGCCTCAAACGTTAATTACCTTCATCTTTATGTTTGAGGCAAAGTGCCCACCATGGATTTTCCTCGATCTGGCTAAACCTTAAAAACCTTTGACTTTCTCTAACACCACCATCTACCATGGGTCAACCCTTTGCTATTCCTCAATGGGTAAAAAGCCAACACCTTTGGATCAATGCTTTACACCTACCGTCTGATCAAAATAGATCTGCTTGATGTATAACCTCCCACAGACGAGCCCCAAGATATGACAACCTAACACACATCTCCTAGGTTCAATTCCTTAATGAATAGCCTACGTGCATCTTGAAGAACAAGGCAGAGTGCCCACAATAGGATCAACTAACATTTGTACAACCAATAACTTGTCTCAAGTTCTGACAACATTCCACATGGTTGTCTTTTGTGATGCCTTGATGAATAAAGGACTTCATCTTGTGTATTGAGGGAAAGTGACTGACATAGGATTGAAACAAACCTGCTCAATAGATGCATTAAAGATAAAGTATTTTGGGGACATAGACTTAGGAAATATTAAAGACCTGCTAGGAAAATACTTACATGAAACCTAAGGACTTAAGTAATAAAGTGGCGCCACTTGACAATTTCAATTATAATACATGTGGTTATAAAACTTAAGTGATGTGAAAAAGGTAACTACGAAATATAACAAGACATTGAGGTTTTAGGGCCTTTTAATGAAATGAACAAGGGTTTTAAGGACCAGTGACCTAGAACATGAAGAAGAGGCCCTAAAAAAACTTGAAAGAGCCATGGAACCACAAAATTTTATAGTGTTAACAATGGCTCGTACTGGGGATGTATGACTCTTGCAGGCATAGCAAGACTCTAGAATCTAAGGGACAAGAAGACCACCTACAGGAAAGGAAAACTAACCTACTATAGCAACTATAAAATAGAAGGAAATATATACAAACTTACTACCAGCTAAGATCTTCACCTCTACTACTTATTCATCGACTTGAAAGAATCAAACTAGGCATGATGGCCTCAAACCATCACTAAAATTTCCAATCCACTTGCCTTTGTCAAAAACAAACCTTTTTACTTCTTGTATTGAGATTAAGCTTAGAATGCCTCCTTCATATGCCTGACCAGACCTACTAACATTTTCCATCAGCTCAATTGTATCAGCATATTCACCATTAAAAGTCACATGGATGTCAGGAAAAAAATTGAAAAGGATGATCATGTGACATTTTTTTTTTGCATCCATCAGGTAAAGAGAAACCAAAATAAATGTAATATTGATCATCTTTTGGCTCAAGGCCACATTTTGAAAAAAAAACATCATCTGGTTGAAAAGAAAATCACTCATATTCTACCATATAGCTGGTATCATTTATAGTGTTTGGTTCCACATCACAATCCTCATATAAAGGATTAGAAGCCATATGAAAATATTTGTTGTAATCATTATGACAAAGGATTGGCTAACCAAAATCAATGTCAATATCAAATAACACATTGGAAAAATTACTAATGTGACAACCCATGTCTATATCATACTCACCTTCTTCAAAGGGAAATAGATCAGAATTTGAATAAGAAGAAATTTCATCATTATCATCATCATATGAATACTCCACATCATAATCTCTATCCTCCTCAGCAAGGTCATTGCAAGAAACTAATTCAGGTGAGACTGAAACAGTGTCACCAAAACCCTGCACAATAGTGTCTTTCCCATTAGATGCATGATCCCTCAACTTCTCCACACATGGATAATCACATAATACAAACATATAATTTGACTGATCAATATCATCACCATTGTATAAATGTTGTTCAAATAGTATGCCTGATCCCTTTACTTGTATCATACTCATCAAAAAGTTTCATTTGATTTTTTTCTGGTGTAAACTCCTTGTATGAGCATTACTTTACCAACATGCTTATGAAATTCATCATTTTCTCAAGAAAATGTGCATCCTCACAATCATTTCCAATAGATGATAAATCATTATCCTCATCACAAGGTTGCATATTAACCATCATCTTGTCTTCAAACAAAACAGAGCTACTCTAGCACCATGAAGCCTCTTCCTCAACCATTCCCTCACACACATCTTCTTGGACATCCCCATGTGACACAAATATGGGTTGAGACACATCATCTACCCGTGGTAGTGATATATAGTCTTCATCCTCACTATCAACATCAACAAAATCTAATAGAGCTTCATCATTTGAGGCCTCAACATCATCATCTGATGAAAAACCTGTCCCCTCTGTATTTTCCACACCTGAAAGAAAACAATTTTTTTTACAGGCTTATTGTTAGAAAAACTAGTTTTCATTTTATTTGGTGTGTAACCCCTATATATGTCTATGTGAGGGGCATTAATTGTTTGTAGAGAACACCCTTCATTCAAAAATTTTCTTGAATCACTATTCAAAACATGGTTAGGAGGATCAACAGGGATAGAAACATCTTGACTTTGATCATCACTTCTTGCTCCATGCTTGTCAACTGTTTTTGATATCTTATGACAATGATCCCTATCAATTTCTTTTGCAAAATTCCTTGAGATAATTGCTTACTTTAACTTATTTTCAATATCTATTGCTTCCTTGAAACTTGATACAAAGTCTTGGACATAAATATCTATTGCTTCATTTTTTTTCCAAATGCACATAAATAAACAACCAAAGCCATTGCATCTTGGGGTCTACATTTCTCAATAATTTTCTTCATTATTTTAGTAAATCTGAGATTAAATGTATGCATAAGCTCCTAATCTCCAATATAAATATTAAAAATATCAGTGATCAAGTCATATTCATTAACATGCTCTCTGAATTGCTCAATTAAGGTTATTTGCATTTCATCCCATGAGTTGATAGATAGGGGCAACAAAAATGAGAACTAATCTCTTGCATCATCAAACAAATACTGTGCAAATAACTTCATGATGATGTCCTCATGATCAACCTCATACTTATTTATCAAATTAATGAACCTATCTAGATGTTTCTCAACTGATTCCCCTTTCATACCAATGAACTTAGGCAAGTTGTTTATGACTTCTGATTGAATAAGATGTGGGTAACCCAGGATGCCATTGAAATTTATAGCCCCATATAACCTACCTCTATACTGTTGTGACACTTTAATAGGCAATATGGTTACAAATTTTTCTCTCTCTTCCCTCTCAATTAGTGTTGATCGCTTAATAGGGAAAATTTTGGGAACTTCTTTTCATGGAACAAAAGATTATCCAATGAAAAAAAATACCTGGATGTGATGAAGTCACTGCAAAACTTTGATATGAATTCACCCTCAAATCACCTTAAAATATTTGGTAGAGTCATCGCCTCTTTTTCAGAGGAAAATATTTTCTTTAAATCAGAAAAACCACAACACACCCCTAATATTGGGTCTCATAAAAATTCCTCTCTTGACCATGCTTATAGTCACAGGAGTCCAAAATATCTACTGAATCTATCAATGCAATTGCACCTCCTTCCTTTGCAGGCTTTCTTCAATCATCTAGACTGGTGCAAATAAGAGAACTTAGAGTTTCCACTCACCACTGTGAGATGGAATATGTAGATCTTGAAGAACTTGGACTTTAGGATTTTTGCAATGACAGACAGAATAGACTTGAATTACTTTACAAAACATGAGGAATATTTTCTTTGTAGAAAATGACTCTATAACTAGACTCTGGGATTCAATTAGTAAGGCAAGGAAATAACTCTCTCACACTCACTGATCACTTTTACTTTAGTATCCCTAGTAGAGTCTTCATTTTGTTGGTGTTTGAAAATTTTTATGATTTGAAAGCCACCAATATACCTTGAGACTGATTTTAGGAGTCGTTAGCTCCAAGTATGAAAGGTCTGTAGGGTAACTTGAGCAACTATAGGGACAAGACTTTTTAGGATTGGATAATACTGAGAGGGGGGGTGAATCAATATTAATGAACTTAATTAAATTCTTCAACCATTTAAATATTAACCATAAACTTGCAGTAATGAAAAGAACATAAGAAAATGACACATAACTCATAACACCATGTTTTGTTGTTGAGGAAACCCTGGCCAAGGGAAAACCCCGGTGGGGATTGTTAGAGTAATAGTCTCTTGGGTTATTAATTAAATCATTATGATCTAATTACTAACTCACCTATTCACTCTAGTTGCTTAAGCTAACCTTAGGGTTTCCCTTTTAGGGTTTCGTGATTCCTTTTATAAGGATTCACCTCTTTGTATTTGATAAGGAGTTTTCACATCTCATTGTAACATCTTGAAACATATTGTTAATATATTGTTTTCTTGTGCATATGATGTCTCCTCTATTTTGGCCGCCATAGATTATTCTTCTCTTCTGTTGTTTGCTTCTTCCATGTGACAGGGTTATGCATGTAAGTGTTCTTGGGAGAATGGGGTTTTACCTATTCTAACATGGTATCAAAGCCATCTTGCTACTTGCTATTCATGTTTTGTCGAAGTGTTTTAGAAGATGGAGGTTTTTCTGGTTTTTTCAAAGTTTTTATGTGGATTTAGAAGTGGGCTTTGTTTCTGGTTACTTTGGGCTCAAACAGACATCTCCATTGAGCTCAGAGGCACCCAAAAACCCTAGAATCCATATAAAACTTGTCCATTTTGGACAACTTGACTCTGAGACAAAAAAAATTTGGTTTCCAGTGCCGTACGGGCATGGAAACAGAGAAAAAAATTAAAAAAAACATTTTTTTAAATGTTTTATGCATTTTTTAAATGCAGCCAATGGGTTTAAAATGGCGCCACCGCCGAGCCACCGACACTCCACCGCCACCGGTCGGTGCTTGGCACTCACCCTACGGGCTCTGCCGGCCCCTCCGGCCCCTGCCACCGGCTGCTCTCGTCCGGCGCCCCTACCACCAGCTACCCTCCTCTGGCGCCACCGGCTCCGCTCCGCACTGGCCCAATGCCACTCTACTACTCCGCTCCGCCCGGCGGGTTTGTTAACCCCGCGGGCTCTTTTTGCTGGCTGGCGGTCCTATTAGTGACCGGGAGCTATGCTCTAGCATCCTGCGTGCGCCATGTACCCAGGGGCTTATTTTTTTCAGCCCCAGGGGCTTTAAATTTGTTTTTGTAGCCTTTCTGACCTCCTGTCACTATTTTTGCTTTATCTGGAGCATACAGAGGTTGTTTTCTGACTTTTTATATCGTTGGAAAGATATTTTTGAGCTCTTTCTGATGGTAGAGGTTGGGGTTTTGGGTTCTTCCATTTTGACAGTGTTTTTTTCTGTTAAAGTCTGATGTCTATTTTTACCTTCCAGGAGCCATATTTTGCTCATCTAGACTCTATTTTTGGCAAACCAAATATCGTTAGAAAGCTGGTTCTGTGAGTTTTTCAATTGCAGGGGTCTTTTTTCTAGATTCTACCCCAGGTTCTTTCTCCTCTGAGCTTTTCTCTTTCACACTCTGGCAGATTACTTGGGTTCTACAGGTCCTGGGATCTCTTGTTCTGTTCTTCTGGCTCACTCTTCTTTCTGACTTCTGAGCATTGTATGCTTATCTTTTGTAGCATTCTCTTTTCTATAAACGCACTAAGATAAAGTGCCTATTTTTGCATATCTGGGATTTCGAGCACCCTTTGTTTCTTTGTACTCGCACTCAGTTATAAAGTGCCATGGGGGGTTATGATATTTTACCTTTTGTGCTCATCCACCTTTGTCAATTGAGTGTACCTTTCACAACATTAGCCCATGCTGTGTGTCTATGACACCACCCTTTATCCTATGCTTGTACTTTTGTTGCACTATTGGTGTTCCTGATTCTGCTTCCTGCAGATGTTTCTGGCAATGCATTTCAGTGTTCCTATCACCCCTCTCCCTATTCAGCATTATGGGGGGGTTCACCTGTTGGTTCTATTGCTTCCCTAGTTTGGTTGAGTGATCTATGAATTTATTTTTTGTTCCTATGTACTAGGTGGATGCAATGGCTAGGAACCTATGCATTTCGGTGAGATGGATCATCTACTATATAAACATTCGGTCATTCCTACTTTTGGAGGTCACCTCTTCGATTGATCAGCTCTTCAGACTTTGTCTTCTCTACCTAGTCATGCACTATTTTAGTGGGGGTTCCAGCAGTTACTTCTGACAGTGTTTGCACCTTCATGCTTCGGAGTTGCTTCTTGCTCTTTCTTTTTCCTTTCTTTGGGACTTTCCCTAGATTGGAGGATTTGTTTCCTTCATCTATTTCATCTCTTTTTAGGGTAGAGTTTTTCCCGCTGGGTTTTCCCTATTTCCCCACTTTACAGGGATTTCTTGTATTGGGTACCTGATCAAGCCTTGTTGTCGGGACCCCTCTTTCCTACTTTTGGCAGTAGTTTCCTAGGTTTTTGCTTCTCCCTAAGCTCATCTTAAGAGGGGGTGTTAGAGTAATAGTCTCTTGGGTTATTAATTAAATCATTATGATCTAATTACTAACTCACCTATTCACTCTAGTTGCTTAAGCTAACCTTAGGGTTTCCCTTTTAGGGTTTCGTGATTCC
>MU228217.1:685604-702236 GCA_018584345.1 Thuja plicata
TTTTTCACATCTCATTGTAACATCTTGAAACATATTGTTAATATATTATTTTCTTGTGCATATGATGTCTCCTATATTTTGGCCGCCATAGATTCTTCTTGTCTTCTGTTGTTTGCTTCTTCCATGTGACAGGGTTATGCATGTAGGTGTTCTTGGGAGAATAGGGTTTTACCTATTCTAACAGGGATGATACCCACAAGCATGCACTAAAGTATAGTGTCCCTGTTAGGAGACACAGCCCTATTAGGAGATGTTATTGCATAGTACATTTCCATTTTAAAGGAATTACAACCTTGTTAAAGGTTCACAACACCCTGTTAGGGTCCAACTGAGCTTACAACTCTTTCAAAGTAATTTTGTTTACAAAGTGTTATGAGTCATGAATAAAACAAGAATCACTGCTTAGATAGTTCATTTATAGTTCATTAATGATCTCTATCATTCACTGCTCTTCCATTCACATCTTTCACACAACATACTACTCATCCCTCTATCTCTCCTTTCACAAAAAGATCTTACATACGTATCTTTTTGTTTCACCAAGTCGACTCTCAATGCATATATTACTTAGTTGGCTTCTAATACAAAATACATTTAATAAATTAAACATTAAATGCATAGTCAGCACTCTTGCATAGTCAAATTATAGGTTATCATCAACCATAATCCAACTCCAATTTCCAGGAGTCCATGTCATACTCCCTTAATCATCGCTATTGTCCAACTACTCTATATCGTTGTTCTGTTGCAGTCTCTCTGTCTTCAATTCTTTCTAACTCATCGTGGACATTACCAAAACCAAATCAATCTTAGGTGGAGGTCACACATACCTCATTCTATCTTCCTCTAAGCTCTCATGTCATAACTCATCAATCTTGATATTTGATATCCAAAATACTTTTGTATCACTTCTTCTATACTTAGTCAATTTGTGAACCAACAAAATTTATCTTTATAGGAATCATTCTATAACCCAGATGTGTTACCATAATGACAACCAAAAAGTGAATCACATTACATAAAATTGATCACTTGTCAACAATCTCTCCCTTTGGCATTGATGGAAACACTTAAAAAATGAATAAGTGTTCCAACAAAAAACAAAAATTCTCTCTCTCTCTCTCTCTCTCTCTCTCTCTCTCTCTCTCTCTCTCTCTCTCTCTCTCTCTCTCTCTCTCATCCCATTTACTTCTCTTTTCCTATATTATTTTTTTCTTTTCTCTCTTCTCCCCCTTTGAGAACAATGACAAAGGTGCATACAAAATAATAGGGTTTAGTGCTTGCACACTAGTTTCAAAATATCTTTAAAGGAATCTTCCAAGATCTTCACTTCTGTACTCCATGATTTGAACAATATTTGACTGATATGAATTATGCCATTCAATTCAAATGATTATATCTCATCTTCTTTCAATTATGTTGGCATAGATTTAGTTAATAAATCAATCACTTTCTCCAAGCTTGATAAATGTACCTCAGGTATGGATAGCTTAGGAGTGATTAAAATCTCCAACAAAATAAATCTTGTCAATACTCTCCCTTTCTCATTATCCAATACACTGAGTTTTGCCAAAATTCTTGTGACTTCCTTGTCTAACTCTGTTACAAATTGTGAAGATGCTTGACAACTGTCCATCATACTGTTTAGAGTGTCCTCTCTTTGGCAATAATATCTTCAACGTTATGGACATGCCTAATAGGATTCATGTAGTAACTAAATATTTTTCTTCCATGTCCAATGCAGCTCTTTGCATTTGTCAAACAAGTTTTCACAATGCCTAAGTCCCATGTGATGGACTTGCAAAATTTTGATAGCTTCTTCTCTGAATAGTTCTTCTCTTCCTTCTCCTCTGCAATCTTTATCAATTTTTCATAATATCCATCAAATTCATCAAGTGTTATTCTCATATTTTCAATGTCATCTTTGTGCTAGAAAACAATAGGTACTGGAAGCAATTTGTTTACAGTATCAATTTCTCTTGTAATCACTTTATCCATTTTGTCACCTTTCTATTCTGATCTTTCTTTAACTTTGTTTAGTGCAGTAAAAGCCAATTTAACCAACTCATCTTCATCCATGCTATCAACATTAACATCTCTGCTTTCCAATAATGAGATAGCAGATGTGTTTACCTCTTTCTGTTATGTCTTTTTTTCTTCTTCCTTTTTCTACTCTACTTCCTATTTCTATTCTACTTCCTCTTTCTGCTATGCTTCATCTACTATAGTGCTGTCCATATTCCCTAAAAATGGATCCTTTTCATCTTGTGATGTCTCAAGTGTCACTGGCACACCAAAAACATAGAAATCTGGCTGTGAATCTACTTCTCTTTTCTCAGCATTTGTCTTAGTTTCTTTTGAGCTTTCTCCCATTCCTAGTTGTGTAGGTGAAGTGGTCTTAGGAGGTGGAGGCTTGTCAAAAGTAGTGTTCATCAATATTTTCTCTAGTTCCTTCTGAGTTTCCTCAGTGACTTCATCATACTTCCTCGCCCTGCTTTTCAACAATCTTAACCTAGTCCTTAGCAAGGGTTTCAATTCCTTGAATATTCTTTCTCTTTCTTGTAAGGATATTATAGGCAACATGTTATCAATTTCCTGATTCTTGATTGTATCATCCTCAATCTATGCTAAGTGTTTTCTTGTCTCCAATCTCCCATACAAGTCTTTAGGTATACTTCCTTCAATTTCTAATAGTCTTTCTTTAAAGTAAGTAAATGATCAATCACAATGTCTTCAATCTAAAGTTTGTCTAAATCTCTATACCTGTCATAGTATCTATCAATTATGACTAGTTTACCTTGTTTTATTGGTCTCTTCTCTATCATCTTCATGTCAAGCTTCCATATGTGCTTCTCAGTTTTCTTCTCTTCTCTCACTGTGCTTTGTTCTTTAGGAGATGTCTACTTGCTAGATCTGGTGTTTACTCTAGGAGTAATGTTCTCAATTTGTGATGTCTGTTGTGGTGGAGGAGGTGGAATGTCTACCATTACTACCTCAGGAGTGGGAAGGTCTGTATTACTATCACTTGCTAATCCAAGGGATCTTTTTGTCATTTTCTTTTTCACTTCTTTCAGTTCTTCTTCTGTCAATCCTTCTTTTACACCACATTCATGCACAAGGTTTTCAATTTTTATTTTCCTCAGACCTCTAGTATGTTCCTCTCTACCTTAGCTGATTTCTCCTTATATGTTCCCCATCTTTCTTCTGATATATCAATTTCTGATGCAAGAACATGTTCAACTTACATGGTAAGTACCTCTTAACTTACTTCATAACCCACGGGATAACAACATTTCTTTCTAGGTATGACTGCTTCAAAACATACACAATTAGTTTCAACCATGAAAAAAATTGTATCATTGTATTTTCAACAATGTCCTCATGTATCATGTACCTAGTTTTCATTTGTCTTTGAAGGATCTTGATCATAGAAAACAATTCCTCATCAACCCATGTACTATTCTATCTTTTGTAGCTCTGTAAAATTAGAATACCAGTAGGTATCCCTGTTTTACAACCACTAGGGTACAAGCTAGGAAATTTGTGCTCAATGTGTATAAACATATGCATCAATAGTGAGCCAAATCTGAAGCTCTTAGTTCTATCTTTCTTTATTAGTTTGACATTCTCTAGAAATTGTTGTGCCAGTACTTCACATATATTATATTTCACATTTTCCTTCACCATTCTCCATGCCATCATGATTACTCCTCCAGATACTAAGTTAGGTCTACTGCTGTTGTAGAATTTATAGCCAAGTATCATAGAAATTAGCCTCACATCTTGCTAAAAGATTTCATTCACAGTCATTGCCCTCCTGTCCCATGTAGAGTGCGTTAGGGTTTCAACTTCTTTCTTTACATGTTTTTCCATGACAGGAATGATTGCGGTGTTTTCCAGTCTAGTAATTTCATGAATTAGGCCACTAAAAATCTTCACAGGCTGATCACCTATCCAAATGAATTGATCATGTGCTCTTCTCAACAATATCTTGAACCATGAATCTTCGTCGAATTCGCATAAATCCAGAATTTTCATTATGCTCAACTGATCAATGTGTTTGTATTCATCTTTCATTACTTCATTATCAGTCATATACTCCATCTCAGTTGATATCTCATCAATTCCCTATATATCATACTTACAGTGTATGTAAGCCCTAATATCTTCTACGTGTAATACACCATGAGGAGTTTGAGAAAATGCTCCTTCGGGATCCTCTTCATAGGACTTGTATGAATATTTCTTAAATTTGTACCTAGGTCGATCTACAACATCAAAAATAATAGGTGCATCCATAGCTAGATGATGTAAATACCTTTCTTCCATTGAATTCTGAGATTTTGATTCAATCGATCATGCACGACAATCGTAGAATAGACTGAGTTCCTTCGCTCTTTGATCTCCTTAGGTCTCTCTTCATCAAATGGTAAAGAGATAGGTCATCGAATGGTGTTTTATACAATTTTAACTCATAAATTTTACTTTACTCAATACTGTCCAGTTGGCTTGTAAATCTCGCTATCACAATATATGAATCCGCTAATGTTATACTCTTAGATATATATTTCATGATGTCGGCTAAGTTCATACCTAAGCTCGCTTGAGCTCAATCCATAAATTTTGGGGTAGGATATATTCTGATTTTTGTATCCAATGCTCTTCCTAAGGCCATGATTGACAAATTAGGTCGATTCTATTTTACTACCATTAGGCAAAGATCTAGTAGCATCTACTGACTCTCCCTAAACTGATGTCTCACTGGTTTCTTTGATATTCCACATCTTACCATTGCTATTATTTTCTACTTTCTTAAAATAACTTTCAAAATCATTCTTCAAATTCGCAACACTCTTACCGATATAATTTCCACTCTTCTGTGTATTCATAGGAGGTGGTACTCTTCTATTGTCTGATTCATTATACTTGCAAAACTTCACTATATGTCCTAGATTATTGCATTTGTAACATATAGGAGGTCGTCTTTCCTGATTAACTTGCAGCTTACAATACTTTGCAATGTGCCCAAAATTATGGTATTTGTAGCATGTAGGCTTCACTATAGGTTCTCTTCCATTGTCTTATCTATATCCAGATTGAAAGGTTTTCTGCATTCTACTTTCTTGTGCCCATATCCATTGCAATTAAAACTATAACTAGAAAGAGTTCTAAAAGGGGCATTGCCTCTACATTCTCTCTTCATGTGTCCAAATTGGTTGCAACAAAAGCATCTACCTTTGAAGGGTCTAATATGTTCTTTAGGTTCTTCAATAGAAAGTTTCTCAGCATCAATCTTCTCATTACGTTGCTCTTGCTGATTCTTTGAACATTCAGCTTCATTTAAGCCAATACCAGTCATATCACCTTTGGGCTTCTATCTGTCTCTTTGTTCATCGATCAAATCACTACTAGTGCGAAGTTTTTGAATGTGTTTCTTTGTCTCAACAAGTTCACCTTTTATGATCTGATTGTATTTCTCCAATTCTAGATACCTATTCTTTTAGTTGTCAGCCTCATTCTTCATTTGATCTAATGCACTATTTAAAGCTTCTTCAACTTTCTTCTTAGCATCCTTCTATATCTGTATTTCTTTAGTCATAGTCTCATTCTCAAGTTTCATAGTTTCATTCTCTTCTTTCAGTTACCTCACCTGATCTGAATTATCTTCATCTGAGTCCTCTTTTATCTGAATCATAAGATCTTGTCTTTGACTTCTGTAAAGCTCAAGTTGTTCCTTGAGTTTCTTTATAAATTTATCAGCTCTTCACATGTTGAATCTCAACTCTCCATTCTCTGCTTTTTCTTTGTCAAGGTCTTCAAGTGCAGCATCAAAGTTTTATTGCAAACTGTCCAAATCCATTCTAATCTCCCTCAGGTTGTTAGAATTTTTCTCCAAGGGCCAAAATCTATGATATCAATTGTTAGGATTGGATTATATTGAGAGGGGGGGGGGGTGAATCAGTATTAATGTAATTAAATTATTCAACCATTTAAACATTAACCATAAACTTCTAGCAATGAAAAGAACATAAGAAAATGACATAGAACTCATAACACCATGTTTTGTTGTCAAGGAAACCCTGGCCAAGCCAAAACCCTGGTGGGGATGATACCCACAAGCATGCACTAAAGTATAGTGTCCCTGTTAGGAGACCTAGCCCTATTAGGAGCTAATATTACATAGTACATTTCCTTGTTAAAGGAATTACAACCCTATTAAAGGTTCACAACACCTTGTTAGGGGCTAACTGAGCTTACAACTCTTACAAAGTAATTCTTTTTACAAAGTATTCTCAGTCATGAACAAAACAAGCATCACTAATTCTTAGATAGTTCCTTTATAGTTCATTAATGATCTTTGTCATTCTCTTCTCTTCCATTCACATATTTCACACAACATACTATTCATCCCTCTATCTCTGCTTTCACAAAAAGATCTTACATAAATATCTTTTTCTTTCACCAAGACGGCTCTCAATGCAGATATTACATAGTTGGCTTCTAATACAAAATATATTTAATAAAGTAAACATTAAATGCATAGTCGGTGCTCTTGCATAGTCAAATTATAGGTTATCATCAACCATAATCCAACTCTAATTTCTAGGAGTCCATGTCATACTCCCTTAATCATCGCTATTGTCCAACTGCTCTATATCGTTGTTCTTCTATAGTTTGTCTGTCTTCAATTATTTTTAACTCGCCATAGACATTAACAAAACCAAATTGATCTTAGGTGGAGGTCACACATACTCCATAATGTCTTCCTCTAAGCTTGCATGTCATAACTCATCGATCTCGATCTTCAATATCCAAAATACTTCTGTATCACTGCTTCTATACTTAGTAAATTTTTGAATCAACATAACTTATCTTTACAGGAATCGATTTGTAACCCAGATGTGTTTCCATTAATGACAACCAAAAAGTGAATCACATTACACAAATTTGATCACTTGCCAACAAGGCTTCCCTCTGCACTTCTAGATCTGCAAAACCAAGGCATGTACACCTAATCTAGATAAAACTCAACTCCTTACAACACCTTATACTCTAGATTCAAACAACAAATAATGATAAGAAAGTACTATATTCCAACCGAGAATTCATTGACTCTCCATTACCATGGCAGGACAAACAACCAACAACCATAAGAATATAAAAGGGTTGAATGGGTTTGATATATATGTGCAGAATATAGCCAAACTAATCAAACATGTATCTCAATAGAATGTACTAATCTACGATCAATGCCTTATCCAAATTGGGGAATATCTCAAATACAGATACTTAAAAATGAACCAACTACTGTCAAAGACTGAAAGCCATAAAAACAATCATTCCAAACCAACTACTACTTATAAGATCCTTCTATAGACAAACCTAAAGAGTCTAAGTCTTATCCAAAGATGATTTAATTTGATCCTAGATCAAAACTAGGGAATAAAACATATACATAGAGAAGTTCTATACAGTGAACCAGAAGATTCAAGATTCAAAAGATAGACACGAAGGAGAGACTTGAAACTGGAAAAAAATATATTAAGTATGATGAATAATGTTCATGTACATATATGATCTAAAACATACACCACTTTAATAAAGTGCAAAAGATATGAAAGTGTATATTCTATCTAAATACAGTATGATATAGTCTTCTATATCCCCTTGGGACTAAAGGTTTGAACCAGAACTTGGAATTCAAAAACTTGCAAACCCTTATAATAGAAAAAAGAAGGATTTAAATAGGAGAAGGAAACCCTAGAGTTTATAACCATCTGATACTTGTCCTTCTTCACAATTTGATTTACTGCAATCCTTTCTTTCTCAAGCCCACCAAGAGATTGATCTGATCACAACTGGTATATCAACCAATTTGTCTTTCCTTCATTAAGAAGCAACCCCAACCTCACTCCATCATGAGTATAATCTGATATGAAACCTTCAACCACCTCAGGATTGTCATAGAATAGTTCCCATACTAATGGTAGAGAGGAAAAAGAGACAACCCATGGTTTCATAAGGTATGAAAATCTTCACTAGAAAACCCCAAAAGTCACATCTCATCATAAATGCACTCTGAATTTCTCTATCTCCAACAAGACAACACCCTGCAACTGCAAATATACAATTCAAAAATCAAATTGATCCATTTATTTACCCAGCAGTACATGACATGGCTCACCGCTTGAAAACCCTGAGAAAAGGATTTAAAATTTAAATACATGGTGCAACACTCACTGGTGGTGCAAAAAACTTGATCAATCACACAAAAAAAACCTATTTTCCAAACTTAAATCGAGTCATAGATCATCTTTTTAAGATACTCGCGATCTCATCAAAAGAAATGCATCGATGACCCTTCAGACCTCCACATGGAAGAATATAACCGGCCATCAGAAAGCCTTTATTTTCCTAACCTGCACTGACCAGCTTGAACACACATCAGGTAGTCATGATGATTTGAATAGTAACTACCTTAATCTTTATGCTTGAGGCATAGCGCCCACCATCTAATCAAGCTTAACGAGCTTCACCTTTATCTCTGTCTTTAGTGCTCACAAAGATCTGACCTATGATGTGGCAAGCTGTCGTGATGCCTTAATCAATAACTGATGATCACCTTCCCGATCAAGGCTTCACACCAACCTTCCAATCATTTTAGATCTGCATGAAAACTATCTTCATTAAGCTCGGTAGCCACTATCCACATGCCGCCCTCTCGCACACTCACAACCCTCTTCGCTAATATCCCCTAACCATCACAACTATGCAACAAGCCATCACTTATCATCCTTTGTCCATGTCACCACTACATGGCCCCACAAAAATATCCTTCGTATCTGCCATTGGCCGCTACATCACTACTCCAACCTCCAAGCTTTCTGCTAAAAAGTGCATTCATTTTATCTCCCAATCTCACCTAATCATCACGATTACGCGACAAGCCACCACTTCTCATACTTTATCTACATCACCACTACACGGGCCCACAAAAGTATCCTTCCTATCTACCACTGGCCACCACATCACTTCTTCAACCTCCAAGTTGTCTGCCAAAAAGTGCATTCCTTTTAGGCACTTAACCATTGTCCACTCGGATATAAAAACACGAAAATCCTCTATAGCACACTGAATGTGGGATAAAAACTATAGGCATCTCCTATCTTAGATGGACACATGATCACTCATTAACCTCACGTGATCCTCCGGCCCGGTCCTATAAACTTCCACGCGTCACCCAGGCCCAATGCCTTGATGGTTATCTGTCGATCATCTCCTCGTCAAGGAAAAGTGCGAGCCACTAGATATAAAAATAAATTGATTCGCCTCAAACCTATCCCTAACCTCGATAAATTTATATGTTACAACATGGTACAATGCCTCAAACGTTAATTACCTTCATCTTTATGTTTGAGGTAAAGCGCCCACCATGGATTTTCCTCGCTCTGACTGAACCTTAAAAACCTTTGAATTTATCTAACCCTACCATCCGCCACATGTAAATGCTTTGCAATGCCTCGATGGGTAAGAAGCCAACACCTTTTGATCAAGGCTTTACACCTACCATCTGATCGACACAAATCTTCTTGCAGACGAGCCCCAAGATTTGACAACCTGACACACCTTGCCCAGGCACAATGCATTAAGGACTAACCTGCCACATCTTGAAGAACAAGGAAAAGTTCCCACCGTAGAATCAACTAACCTCTGCATGACCATTAATCTATCTCAAGTTCTGCCCACTTTCCACGTGGCTATTTGTCATGATTCCTTGATGAATAAAGGACTTCATCTTGTGCATTGAGGAAAAGAGACTGTCATAGGATTGAAACAAGCCTACTCAATAGATGCATTAGAGATAAATTAAATTCAGGGACATAGACTTAGGAAATATTAAAGCTCCGCTAGGAAAATATGTACATGAAACCTAAGGACTTAAGTAATAAAGTGGCCCCACTTGACAATGTCAATTAGAACACATGGGATTATAAAACTTAAGTGATGTGAAAAAGGTAACTGTGAAATATAACAAGCCATTGATGGTTTAGGGCCTTTTAATGAAATGAACAAAGGTTTTAAGGACCAGAGACCTAAAACATGAAGAAAAGGCCCTAAAAACACTTGCAAGAACCACATAACCACAAAGATTTTACAGTGGTAACACAAACTTCTTGAATGAGTATTTGGAAGAAGAGGTCTATCTACAATGGCCACTAGGTTATGAAATAAAAGAATATGAAGACAAAATATGAAGACAGGGTTTAGAAGTTGAAGAAGGAACTTAATTTATTGAAGCAAGCACGGAGAACATCCAACTTATAGTAGGATAGATTCATACATGATAGAGAATGGGTTCTGGAGAAGCACTAGTGAGCCTACACTATACACCAAGATCAATAAACAAGGTCAAATTTTGATTATTTTCTTGTATGTTGATGATTTGATATTTATAGGTAACCTTTCTATTGACATGATTAAATCTGCAATTAAGAAAGATTTTGAGATGATATATTTGGGTTTGATGAGATATTTTCTTGACATTGAAGTTAAAAAAAATGAAAGGAATTTTCATTTGTTAAATTAAATATGAAAATGATGTTTTGAAAAGGTTTAGAATGATAAAATGCAGTCCAATTTCTACACCCATCCAGTAATAGGCACAAAACTAAGTAGAGAATATAATGAGATTGATTTTGACTCAACTATATTCATAAAACTTGTTTGGTTGTTTGATGTATCTCACAATAACAAGGCCACTTATTGTGTATGGAGTCAACTTGATTTATAGATTCATGAAATCACCTAAGAACTCACATTGGGAAGTAGGAAAGAGAATATTGAGGTACATTGCAAGAGCTATGAATTATGACATAATGTATTCTACTTCAGATGATTTTTAGTTGGTTGGATATACTAATAGTGATTTTTTAGGGAGTATATATGATAGAAGAAGTACATTTGGATATCCATTTCATCTTGGAACAAGTATTCTAGAATGGGCATCAAAGAAGAAACCTATAGTGACAATTTCATTAGCTGAAATAGAATATGTAGTAGGTACATCAACAACATGCCAAGCGGTATGGATCTGAAGAGTCTTGAAGGATCTAATGCATGAGCAAGAAGAGCCTACTACAATCTATTTTGAGAAGAAGTCCACCATTGGACTATTGAAGAATCATGTTTTTCACAAGAGGAAAAAACACATTCACATTACATATCACTTCATTCAAGAGTTTGTGAACAATGGAGAGATCATTTTACAACATTGCAAATCCTAGGAGCAACTTGAAAATATATTTACGAAGCCATTAACACAAAAAAAATTTGAGTTTTTGAGATAAGTTTTGGGCATTGTAAATATTAATATAATTAGTAATTAGTGGTATAAATTAGGGGGGAGTGTTAGAATATTCTTGATAAATGTAATAATTTCTACCAATTAGATTTTACATAGATATGCCAGCTGTAGGAGTTTCCATAGTATTGTAAATATTTTAGTTACTTATCCATGTCGGCTCTAATAGTAGTTTCTAGAATTTTTTCATTGACCCTAAATAAGGACATATTATAAATGATTTTTAATCAAGCAATGTGATTAAAGTTGACTTTATTGAGCTACAACACAAGTGCATCTACTTTCATGTTTTTACATTCATTTCCTGTGCCCACATCAAGTTGTCTGATTTCAACCATAAAAAATAGACAACTTCCTGGTGTTAGACAAATTTTCCGCATGTGCATACGTAATTTTCCGCTGTTAGAAAATTTGTTGAGATACCATTTCCATTTCAGAACGTACAACCATGGGCAGAAAATTAGTATCAAAATTCATTTTCAATTGCAGTGCATTTTTCTAGGCACAAGAAAGTTGTCTTCTTGTAACCACCAAAATTGTACAACTTCCCACTGTGAGACAAATTTTCGGCATGCGTGTAACACAATTTCAAATCAATTTATTTATTTAAGTATCATTTATTTTATTTATAATTTTATATTTTACTTTTTTAAATGTACATTAATATTATTTTATTTTTCATGTATTCGGTTATAGAATGAACTTTCTAATAAAATAAGTATTCTAAGATTAAATAATACAATTTTTAAAATTTTATTTATTAAATATTTAGTTTAATCATGTATAAGAATATTAATTTTAACCATGAATACTTATTTTAATCATGAAATTTAATTTGAATAATATGAGGAAAGAGAATATAATCTCAAACCTTAAATACATATAGAAACCTTGGAAGAGATGTCAATTTTTTTCTCATTGTAGGGTTACATAGATCATAAAAGTAAATTAAACATGTGAATTTAGTAAATGGGGTTACAAACAACATAATGCTAGCCCCAATCTCTTTAGGGATAAATCTAACATAAGTGTAACATAATTTATAGATTTAAATAGCCCACATGAATTTCCTCCTCGTCGGTTCTGGGTTTGATCCCGAGACCTAGACTTAATCAGTGTGCATTTTTTTGGGTGATTGCATAAACCCAAGGTATGGAAATATAACCCTATACTGATGATATAAGAGCATGCACATGAACCAAAACCAAATTTTAAAAAAAAATATAGATTCAAATAGATCTAGTTCACTAGTTTTAGACAAGTTTGGAAATACAATCTTTACCTTATGTGATGAATTTACCTCTAAAATAAGGAATGAAAATTGATTTGATTCTACTTTGTGTTGTAAGATTTTCCCCTTGGACACTGCAAGTTTTTTTTCTCTTTGATTATTACTTAATCAACCAATCATCTTCCATTAAATTGTAAAGTGGTGAGCTTAGAACTCCATCATTTACCACGCGGGGAAATACCCAATTGCACAATGTATATATAATCTTGATAGTCCTCAATTTTTATAATTAGGATCATCCCTAGACCTTGAACTGAGCCTTGAGGGATCAATTTAGATGATACTACCTACTTATCCTCTTGTGGGAAGTTAAAGGTTTGGTAGCTCACACTAAGAGGGAGTTTACTCTCTCCTCTTAATGAAATCTCTAATGTCTCTTTAAATGATGACTAAATTAATTAAGTGTAATCTACTAACCTAGTTCCATCACAATTAAACATATACATTGCAATCGAGCATTTTTTCAATACCCTTCATCACATTACTCATATGCATAGGGGTCATAGCACAAATCAAACACATATGACTATCTCAAGAATAAATCATATATACACAAAGTTCTAGCTCATACACATCATAGGTACACTAGATGGTTTGCTTTACCATAGATCATATACACAATGAGTAGCTCCAACATACATCATATAATAATAGTGAAAACCTCAAAAATGAATTATAAATGCATTAGTGACTAGCTCATACAAGCATCAGAAATAACATAGTGAATGATTCATCCATGAATCATAAAGATAATACTTATTGGCTCATGTAGGCATTATAAATTACTGGCTCATGTATAATGGCTAACTATCCCTTGTCCATAGTGCATCCTAGAAAGAAGGAATAACAGTGCATTGTGCACTACACCGAGGGTCACACTCATTTATTTGATCTTTTTCTTGAGAACATACTTGGCAAGAGGATTTGGTGCATTCCATACTACACTAGAGGTCCATCGTCAATCCAATAGGGTCAAGTATACTATCAAATAACTGAGAAGAATATTTAGTGCATCTCATACTACACCACATGTACATCCTCAATTCCAATGATTTCATAAGTAGTGAACCAACCTAGTCCAATGGATTCCAACTTCAATCACCTATAGGCCACCACTAACAAGTTTTTTGAATTAGGAAGAAGTAGCTTTTGATACATACCACGTGGTGACCTTAGAGATATTGCCAGCTATCTTCTTCAAAATCTTGGGTAAAACCTGACATTGATCACGCCTATGCTATATGTGGTTGTCAGTTAACCCTCCTAATATAATGGTTAGCTCTGGCTACTGCTACTCACATGGTAAGGAAACTACCCATATAACTATTACCATATTAAATCTTTGATAGCCCCTAGAAATCATTCACCTCTCTGAACTAGGTGAATACTAGCTAATCCAAAAGATACAAAGGTAGCTATAGGCATCCATCATTGGCATGGTGCAATGATAACCTACTTACTGTTATAATATCATATCTAGGGTAGCCTTAGCAACTTCACCTCTATGAACCAAGGGAATGATGACTAATACCTTGTAGTGGCCCAAATATCAATCATTGGCACAATCCAATGATTTCCTTTCATTGCATAAATATCTTGGTCACCCACACTTGTGGGGGTCATACATAACAAGAATTATAGTGCTAATGGATAATTATAACACAATCAACTAATTTAGGAGTCTATTCCTAATAACTAATGTATTAAGTTTACAAACATATAAAAAACAAAAAACCAACAAATGATGTCCTTTAAAGCCTACGAAAGAGAGAAGGCCAAATAAATTTAGAGAGAACCCAATGCCTAGAGTTAGACCCCCCTAGACCCTCCCCCTCTAGACTGGGGTTTCCAAGGTTATGCTTCAACCAAGTGTCACCTACATTGCCGCTTCCAAATGGGTCAAAGTGACTTGTATTTCTCCTTACAAGGTCTCTCAAGGACACCTACACCCACATTCCCATATCAAGATTTTGTTGGTTTATCCCTTCAAGTAATTATGGTTAACGATACTAAGCTAATCAAAGTTATCACATTCAAAGATATTTACTGATGTAAATCCATCTATGGTTGTGTTTTACTCAATTGACAAAAATAAACAACATCTAGGCTCCAGAGCAATATTAGAGTCGAGAATCCTTACTATAATTAATCATGAATTTGATGTATTGTAAGTCATCATGTAGCTTTGATAATTTTCAACCACAATCCATTCACAATGGATGCATAAGAATTAAAGTGGTAGATGATAACATTTTTATAGAAAGTCCACATCTCATACTTATATTAGGTAATTTATATAACAAGTATCTAAATCCAAAAGCCAATTGAAATAGCACCATGAGACTCACAACATTGTTAGGAGTTACCATAACCTATTCCACCTATCTTTACACTTACTTTGACTAGACTCAATGGTTATATAATAGTTTTTCTATTTTCATGTGTAATTTTGTTTTACAACACAAAACAATAAGGACACTTAGCAAGATGCAAAACATCATACAAATATAGATTTAGATCTCTTTATGAAGTCCTTATCACCTATATTTTAAGTGAATGTATACAAGCTTGTATCATGGGATATTTAATTCATGGTTCATATTACAAGGTATTATTGCCAGTGTAAATTTAACCCAAACATCCTCCCCACCTTGTTTCAATCAAAATCTTAACATAGAGATTGAATGATCTCAAAGAAAGATTTTTTTTTCTTTTTTTTTAGTTATCTACTTAAAATTTCACATACTTGGATATTCAAGTAATCAACCCTTGACTATACTAAAGATTTATTTGTGAATTTATCAAATTCAAAACCTTTATAATCATGATATTTCTATTGTAGAAGTTTGTTATCCTAAAGTCTGAAAATGTAATTGAATAGTTTTCTTACTGATATCATTAAAATATATCATAACAAAAAGTACTTATTGATTATTTTTAATACTATTAGTATTATTGTTATTTTGTATTCTTAAATATTTCCTATAAATAGACCAACACAAAAATGTGTAATGGCATGGTTTATTATGAGAAAAGTAATAATAAAGGTAGTTGGTGTTTGAAACATAGTATTAAGGCATACTACTGTACTTTGTGTTTGAATTACATCACATAAAAAACTACCTTGTATTTTAATTAGTATTTTGATTTCTCAAACTTACAAATCTAGAATAAAATAATTCATTTAAAATTTGTAAGAGAAAGATTTTCTTTGAACTTTATTGAAGTAAAATTACAATCATTTCTTTTTATATTTTCTCTCTCTCTCTCTCTCTCTCTCTCTCTCTCTCTTTTAACTTTAATACAACTACATATTAGATTTATTCACAAGTATATTACTTTTGTAACATAAAATACTTGTTGTCATTTATGAGAACTCTCACACCTTAAAATAAACAGTATCAAATACAGTAAATCCTGGGAGTGGAGGGATATTAAACACTGCCAGAGATTATTGAGCTCTTCATCCAGATCAATTTGTAGAATTATCCATCATAAATAGACAACAGCCTGCTGAAGAAGAACGACTTCAGTGCAGGAAAATTTAAAATTTCTTTTAGCACATCACGGTATTGTGTTTACAGCTCATTCAACATCAGTATGTAAGAAAATCTCAATCAAGAAGTATGACTGTAAACTTTCCCCTAGAAATCTGCAAACACTTTTTCTTGTAAAAATTTGTAAATAATTCGTATTACCCTAGCCTTCTGTTCAGTTGCTAATATGTCAGTATCAACCTCATCATAGCAGGTAGCTACATAGGGAAACCCATAAAGCCTTATTTATTTAAGGAACTTGGGATATGAAATGGCCTATAGGTAAGGCTGTCGCAGAATTTAAAACTTCAGGAACAGCCATACAAACATATTAACTGACCCTCATGCAACTTCAAGACAGATGTAATGTCATATAATGCAATCTATATTGCAATCATGATTTGGTTCAAAATCTCCACGAACTGATATTTTATTTTGGCATC
>MU228217.1:708489-721247 GCA_018584345.1 Thuja plicata
GGCTGCTATGAGCCTAGTTTTGATATATGTTTTGAACTTTTGATTCCATGGATTTCATATTCCATGAATATTGTAGACATTTGACAGTGAAACTATTTATATTTCAGTTTCTAGTGTGTTATTTAGTATAACAGCTTATAACTTTATACTTTCACGATCTATGTAAAGTTGAAAACTTGTATATGTGTGCAAAGTAGCTTCTATTTATCTCAATTATTGTGTATTTGATGTTAATTGACTAAATGATGAATGAAAAATGCTTTAAATCCTTAAAAATCTTTGAATTTCTTGGGTTTTTCGATTTGCCGAGTCCTTGCCGAGTCCGGCCGCCGAGGCCGAGTCCGAGGCCAATCCGGCCTTGCCGAGTCCGAGGCTTGTGACTATGGTATCTATACACACGTGTGTGTGTGTGTCTGTATGTGTGTACACAAGTTAAAAATACATATTGTTCAAATTAATTAAAAAAATAAAAAATAACCTTTTATTACAATTCCACATTATGGGATCCAAACACAGAATAGCTTATTCCAGCTTTCGTTTTGAGCATTAATTAATTCCAAAATAGACCCTTATTCTAGAATAAGCCTATTCTGGATAAGTTAATTCCATGCGCCAAACGGGCCCTAAATTCCGTTCATTTCTTTTTCTTGTTCGTCGCTGTTGTTTTTCCTCGTCGCATTCCAGGTTAGGCATAGATTGAAGCGGCGTGCTCAGGTTAGGCATCCTGCCGCCCATTTTCCTGGGCATGGGCGTGCTCACCATGCCGGAGAGTCCAAGGTGGCTGGTCATGAAGGAACACATCGACGATGCTTTGAAAGTTTCGCTTAGGACCTCTGAGTCCCAGGCAGAGGCGCACAAAATGAAATACGACGTGCGCACACCAGAAGAGTCAAGATGGACGACGGTTTTTTGGTTTCTCAGTTTGAGAGATGAGATGACTGTACCCGGGGTTCTCTTTTTGTTTGGGTCTGCGTTCGATGTTTATCTATTTCCTTGTGCCGGAGACTAAAGGTAAGCCTTGGAAGAGATTGTGGCGTATTCCCACATTGGGTACGAGCATGAAACAACTGGAAAGGGAAAAGATGGGAGTGAACAAACAAGCGAGAAGCTGAAAGAAGGCAGTAATTCTCAGGAAGCGTAACAACAACAAAATCTGTATTGTGCTAATACTTTGCTGGTGCCATGTCCAGAGAGATGTCTGAAACATTCTATTTGACAGTTGTCGCTTCTTTTGGATTTAGTTGTAGACATGAGTTGGTCTTTTAACTTTTGCCTCCTTTAAATGTTTTTACATAGTTTCAATTTTGTCTTTGCACTGACAGAGCATCAAGCACCGTAGCTAAATCTTTGACGCAGATGTTTTTTCTGTAACGGTTATCAAAGCTGCGATACATAAGGAATAAAGAAGCATGTAGCTCAGATCTCAGCCACAGGGTTATATAAGTCAAAGTCTTGAAAGAAATTATTCTATGGGATAATTATATTTTGGTTTAAAAAATATATTTTAAATTTTGATTTATGAATTGACATTAATAAGTAGTTCTTATTAGAAAAATTAATGTAATTTCAAATGAACCACTTAACTAAATTAAAGCTGGGATCACATTCTTAGTCAAACATTAGCAGTTTTTCAACAATGATAACATTTTAAACATTTTTTTAAATAATTTAGTTTTAGAAGAGAAAAATGCATATTTTATTTTGTCATTCTTATGTTTTATGACATTTTGTGTGAATAAGGTTAATTTATAATTTTAGCATTTATGGATATGTTTTAAAAATATCTCTTCTAGAAATAGTTATCTTAATTGACAAAGATCCTAAAAGATCTCAAATTGTGTGCCCAAAATTGTGTGTTGGGGAATATTATCCTAAAAATTCTTCATTTTTGTTTGTTAAACAATAGTAATAGTTAAAGTAAATAACACAAAAAATATAATAAACATACTAAATAGTAAATATGGGCAAAGATAATGTAATAAGATTAAGCTTTGATTAATACAAAGTAGATGTCTTTATATTAAAGATACAAAAATTAGGTATCCATTCACAATTACAACGTAGGGTTTTATAGACACTCCAATACACCTAGAAATCAATATCATTGAAAGGCTTATGTGCAAGAAAAATGATTCACTTACATTTTTAAAATTTATTTACTACTCATAAATGGATGAAAGGATTAGCTATAACAAATTTATTATGTGCAGGAAATTTAAATTGTTACAATGATACTAAAATATAAGAGTGAATTAAAATGGTAAAGTTATACAAGCAGGTTTGAGCGCCCCAATGGGTACATAAATTCAAGTTTTAATAAGAAAATTTCATTTTTTCTGAAATTTTAATTGATTAAAAATATTTGATTTCAAGCAAAATTTGAATTATACCTGAAAATAGACAATCATTATTATTTTAAAGATTCTAAAAAAATTATCCTTTACAATAATAAACAATATTACTAATTATTTAAATTTAAAATTAAATCTTCATGAAATATACACTTCATTAAATTATTTGAATAGAAAATACAATCCAACTGTAGAACTACAATTCACAAAATGGGCATTCCAAATTTCAATGATGGCTTTGAACTCACTCTATTGTTTTCCTGCACACTATTCAAAGGAATCAAAATGCACCTCTCCCACAAACTCCATTGAATACACAAGTTGATACCAATTATGTATTTTTTTAATAGCATGTTTCTTTTTCTTCCTATTGCGCAGCCGATAAATTGGTTTCATAAGAGGTTTTTAAGATGAACTTCATTGAATACACAAGCTACAAGTATGCATTTTTCCTAATAGTATATTTTTTTCCTGTTACTTTTTGTTGCTCTAATTTAGTAATTTGTTGAACTTTTCATGTTAACTTAAATATATTTGTGCAAATACTAATTACATCCAATTATTTACAACATTCAACATTAATACTTTTATCATAGATATCTATATATGTATATCTATACATTATTAATTAATTAATCAGTAAATTGAAAAATATTTTTCTTATGAACTTTTCTGAAAAGGTAACATCGCTCGAGAAAAAGCCGTACAAATATATAAGAGTAGATGACCTCCTCACAGCTAAAAGCGTTAAGGATTTAGCAATCATTATTTTGGCTCAGTAAAAGTAAGAGAAAGTTACAGAGAAAAAGTGAAATGGAAATGATTCCTGGTCTTCCAAATGACCTTAGCAGAGAGTGCTTGGTGAGAGTGCCATGCACTTCCCACTACAAGCTAACCTCCGTATGTAAATCTTGGGAAAGTATAGTGACAAGCCCACTCTTTTACGAGAATAGAAAGAAATGTGCTGTGATTCAGGAATTAATTATACTCTTGGTGCGTGTTGATAATGAATTCACAATAAAAATCTATGGAAACCCTGCCCCGCATTCCTCTTCCTCACACATGCTTTTCTCACTGTGTTTACATCAATCACAAATTGTTCGTCATGGGCTTTCATGACAGGGAAGAGTTACTTTTAATCTATGATTTTCCCTATGGTATTCCCTTGCTTTTCTCATTCAACAAGCTTATTTCTGTTATAAAATTAGAAATTGTTCAATTTTTCATAAGATGTTCAAATTTTTATTAAAAAGCCAGATCATATAAGAAAGATAGTGTAATATCACATTCTCCATCTTCATCCGCCAAAACTTACAATTGACAATTAATGGCTGTTAACATGTTTCAGGGAGATGGAAGCGAGGGGAAGACCTTCCTGACAGGAGGAGGGGTTTTGGGTGTTCGGTGGATTCAGCGAAAGGACTGATTTACATTGCAGGAGGGCATGGCTTTGCTTATGATGTACAATATACAGCAGCATTTTATAATATAGAGAAAGATAATTGGGAATATCTTCCTCGCATGGAATGGAGCTTCATGACCTGCCACAGTGCATTCGTTGATGGCAAGTTATATGTGGTGGAAGGAGACAATTCTTGGGCATCTGTAGAATGGTACGATCCCGACACACGAATATGGAAGCGAATTACAATTTTTGGTTCTTTTGTTTATTGCCCTCCTTTACATGCATTTGGACGCTTATTCTGCGCTTCCATAGCAGGGATTATAGAATTCGATTATGTAGAAAATCGATTCCATGTAGTAAAAAAGCAGTGTCCTGACTTGTTCGCAGTGAATGGTATAACAAAGTGGCAAAGCCAGATTGTTATATGCGGAAAAGATATGTTCAGCAGTTATTGTAGGCTATTTCTGTTTGAGCCTGGACAAGCGAACAGAGAAGAGAAGTGGACTCTCCTCGACAGATGGTCTTCCACCGAACTCGGCGATATTCTCAGGTGCTGTGGAACATTAACATTGTGAATATTTTTCATCGATCAGAATTCCCCATTAGTATTTGTAGCAAAGTAAAATTTATGATTTCGTTAACGTTTTTAGTTAAATCTTAGGGTTTCTCTCCATATTCTACATAAAATTACATGTTGCAATTTATAATTAATTAAATAAAAGTATATGCTCTATTTCATTTAGTTTGTATGTAATTCTTTTTTTATATTACAATTTTCTATTTACTAATTGTTTTTATGAAAACATATTTCTTATCAAAATATAGATTTTTTTTTAAAATAAAATGATTTTATAGAATTGTAACATAGAATATTATAAGGAAGTCATTTTTCAATCTTAAGCTTTTTACATCTTTAACAATATATTTTTATTTCTTTTTCGTTTAATTTTATTATTTTATTTATGTACTTTAAGGGAAATTATCATTTAGTATCATCATTGTTCTAAATTGGAGGATAAAAGTCTATATTTGTTTTTAATATTATATTACATTTTGAATTTTGATTTTAGAATCTACTTTCATAAAATGTTTTTTTAATATTATACCACATTTTGAATTTTGATTTTAGGATCTATTTTCATAAAATGTGTTATTCTCATAAGAGAACATAATCTTTTGCATCTTCTTTTAGCTAAGGCTTTTTAACATTTTGGAGTACAATATTGTACTTGTTGCCATTCTCAAAATATATGACAATTTTTAAATAATTTTATTAGTATATAAGTACAAGATGTAGATATATAAGTGATACACTAGTATCCAAAGTTTTCAATTTTAAATAATCAATGTCTCATTCAACTAGGTGTTTGCACTCACAATAATTCTTGATCTTTATATAATGCTCATCTTGTGTGAATATAGCTAAATAATACTCTCATTTTTATTTAGATACAACATGGTTTTATCTCTTGGATATCTCATGTTCTTTTGGGAGAGAATCTAAATTTTAACTCTATTATAATAAAATATGAAATTCAGTTGAATCCCTCCTACCCTGACCTTGCCATCTATGTGGCAAAAGCTAGGGATGCCCTTAGAATGCATCAGCAAGTGAGGATTAAGGGTGCCATGAATAGAGCCCACGGCCATTGGTTGCAATTTGGTGATAAAGGATCCAACTTTTTCTTTAATTTTCTTAAGCATAAACAAAGCCGAGAAAAGATCGACAGGTTTATTATTGATAATAAAGAAGTCATTGACCTGGACAACTTTAACGAGGCTTTTTCTCTCTTCTACCATAGCCTCCTCACCTTTGAAGCCTCAGAGATCACTATAGCCCTTAGACATAATTATAAATCCATCATGCACAATAGGATCTCTGAGAAAGAGTCCTGCCTCATTAAGCGACAGTTCACTATTGATGAAATTCAAAAAGCCATCGACTCCCTTCATAATGATAGAGCTTCAGGGCCTGATGGGCTCCCTATTGAGTTCTACAAAGCTAACCTTAATTCGATCTGCTCTGATTTGCTAGATATATATAATGAGGCCTTGAATAAAGGCTCCCTTGGAGATACCATTATTAAAGGCATAATTAAACTCATACCCAAGGATGGGGACAAAGCCCTCATCAAGAACTGGAGACCCATCACCCATTCTTAATGTGTCCTATAAGATCCTAGCTAAAATGATAGCCATTTAGCTGGAGAAGATCCTGCCAAAATTCATCTACCCCACCAAGACTAAATTTATTAAAGGAATATATATTTTGGAAAATCTCATCATGAGCTAGGAAGCCATGGAATGGTATTAAAATTTCTTTCCAAGACGCTCCTATGTTTCTCCTTGACTTTGAAAAATCCTATGATATGGTGGAATGGGATTTTATTATCATGATGTTAGAAGACTTTGTTTTTCCTAGTGAGTTCTACTCTTATGTTAAGGTCCTTTTGCAAGATGCCTTTGCTTAGATTGATGTTAATGGATCCCTATCCTCCTCCATTTTGCTCTCTTAGTCCATTAGACAGGGGTGCCCCTTGGCCCTGACACTCTTTGTCATAGCCTCTGATGCTTTGTTTTACCTCCTTAGGGACAACTCCCTCTCCCGCAAGGTTAATGGGATCAGGCTCCCCAATGATAATGAATTTCTCAATATCTAGTTCGCCGATGACACGACTCTTTTCCTTGAACTTACTAAGAGAAACATGGACAACCTTAGTTTTAAGATCCAATTCTTTGGTTCTATCTTTAGAGCTCGGATATCTAAGTCTAAATCTACCTTCCTTAGTTTGAAGGAGCATCCACCTAATTGGTTTGATAAATATGGCTACCAATTGGGTGGTCAAGGAAAAATTGTTAGATATCGTGGTGCTCCTTTCTCGGTGTCCCCCTCCCTCAAAGACATGTGGCTCTGGGTTAAGGAAAAAATTGATAAGAAGTTTAATAAATGAAACAATAGGTCCCTCTCCTTGATTGGTAGGGTTCAATTTTGCCAAAAAATGCTCTCCTCTTATAATATCTAGTACTCCTCTGCTTGGATGTTTAGCAATTATCAAATCTTTGAGATCCAAAAGCTTGTCAAACGGTTCCTTTGGTCTGATGGTTAAGGTAATAATAAGATGCACACTGTCAACTCAAAATGGTGTCACATTGAGAAAAGTTTGGGTGGCCTTGGATTAAAGGATCTTAGGACCCAAGGCATTGCCCTTGTGGCCAAATGGATCTTCCATTCTCTCAAGGGGCATGAGTCATGGAAGGTTTTAATCAAAAACAATATTGAGAGTTTTTTTCCTAAAAAGGCCAAATCCTAGAAGGGGTTACCATTCACTAACCTTGTGGCTGGTGGATTTCCTATCTCTGTCCAATGCACCTATGTTTTTAGATCTATTTGGAAGGATTGGTAACATTTTAGGGTTTTTTTTATCAACACTAGTGTCAACAATGGTGACCTGATTCATGGTGAGAGGTCCCTATGGTGGAACCTCTTCCATGATGGCAAATCCTTGGCCCTTACCCAAGAATTATTGGCTAGAGCCTGGGCCAGAAAGGGGTCAAGTATCTTATTGATCTGCTGGAACATGGTATGCTTATCACTTGGGAAGATATGAGCTCTAAGTTTAACCTCCCCCTTGCTAAAAAAATAACTTACATCATCATTAAGCAGGCTTATTTTGATATTGGTCTTTGTGATGTTGATTCTCATAGTTTTCTATCTTTTAAATGGACTGATTGTACTCTTTTGTCTAAAATTAAGGCTCATAAGATATATTCTATCTTGAATTCTAAGCCTTCTATTATTAATCATGTTAACATGTTTTGGTTTTTTGACCTCTCAGTTACGCAGTGGCATAAATTTTTTGTTAGAGTAATTATTTATCTTCACTTATTAATTAGATCACATTGATTTAATTATTAAGTTATCTATTACTCTAGTTTACTTAAGCTGTCTCTTAGGTGCATGTAATTAATATTTTATATTAATTATTATGCGCAACCTAGATTTTTACCTTTTTAGGGTTTCATTTACCTTATAGGTTGAACTCTTATAATTATTGATAATTATCTTGGAATACATTTTTCTCTCACTCCACTGAGATTTTCCAAGCTTTTGCTTTTTGTCTCTTTGGCTTCCTTCCAGCAATAGGTTATTTGCATGCAGGTGTTCTTGGTGAACTGTGAAGTTGGATTTCTCAACTTCTACATGGTATCAGAGCTTCCCTGCTGCTGGCTTGTTTAGAGGTCTTGAAGTCATGATTTGAAGACAAAAACCATAGCTTCTCTAGGGTTTTCTCTTCAATCTAGAGGAGGCACTTTTTTCTAGAGCACTTTGAGCAAAAACAGACACCACCATCATGCTCAGAAAGCCTAGGAGACTCAAAATTCATATAAATTTTGCATTTTATGGCCACAGTGACCTCTGGGAAATTTTTTCTCCCTCCTAGGTCGTACGACACGCAAATTGAGAAAAAAATTAAAAATCTTGAAAAAAATACCCATTTAGAGCTCATTTGGGCACTGTCAGTTGCACCGCCAATGTGCCACTACTGCACAACTAGCGCACCATCGTGGCCCGTGCCTGGCCCTTGCCGTGCGCCACCAATAGGCTGCTCGACAGCCGCCACTAGCAAACCGCCATCCGACTACCACCTCCGCCGGCCAGCGCCGCTGTATGTGTTAATTTTGGCCTTGTTAATCAACCACACACTTCAACATAGTCCTTCTTCACCAGGTACAAACAAGACTGAATATGAGTTATTCATCTTGCCTGCCTACGTGATTCGACCTATTGCCTTCTATCTAGATGGGGTTTTTGAAATTGCTCTCAGGACGAGAGTCTCACAACCATGGACCAATCTAAGAATGAAGGATTTATCATAATGAGTGCAATGCAATGCAAGATTATACTAAGAATTGAAAGATGTGAAAAATTAAGCTAAGACATGATTTCAATGTAATTTAGTCTAGAAATTGAAACTATCTTATTTGCAAAATGAAATTACTCTATATGAGATTAGCAAGAAAATGAGACAACAATTTAGTATTCTAACAATGCAAAAGTGAGTAATGTTTTTCAAGGGGTTTGAATGAAGAAAGAGAGTTCTTTTATAGACTCTGAGAGGATTAGAATAGAAATTTTCTTGTTTTGAAATAAAACAACTAGAAAAGCCAATTAAAAATAGAAAGCTTTATTGAAAAGAATTCAATAAATTATTTTCTTCCTGCTTTAACTGTTTTATCTCTTTGATTTAATATTGTTTTATTTGAATTTAATTGTTTTATTTCTCTTTAAAGCACAATTAATTCAAAGTTTCTATTTCTGAATAGAAATAAGATTTTTGATAGAATATTCAATTAATTAAATAAATATGACCTCATAATTACTTTTTCTCAATTATCTGAATAATTAAATTCAATTATTGAAAATGAGGATATTTATTTAATAATTAAATATTATTTAATTCCTTTTTATGTGTCTCAGCTAAAGAGGGTGAATTTAATTTAATTAAAGTGCTAAGACTTTATTAATTAAATTAATTCAATCATAGGGTTTGTTTAGCCAAATAGATATTTAGGAATTAAATATGATGTATGATTAATACAGATTTAGGATTTTCTGCATTTGACACTGAGGTCGAGTAGAGTCAGTGAAAACTTAGAATTGTCTAGTATAATAGGACTTTGATGATTTAGAAGAATGACAAATGCAACAAAATTGGTTAGGGTTGCAAGATGCCAATTTTGCAGTGTTACATTTTGTCCCTCTTTGAATTGATGTGTGAGAAGCGCATTAATTGAAAGAATAGTCTGATGCCTAAAGCGTAGAAGAAAGAATTTTGAACACCCAGTTTTGACTGTGAGGTACGAAAAAATAAACATGGCATCAAGTGATTGAAAAGCATGGAATACCCAGTTTTGACCATGAGGTACGAAAAACTAAACATGGCGTCAAGTGATTGAAAAGCATGGAACACCCAGGTTTGACCGTGAGGTACGAAAAACTAAACATGTCATCAAGTGATTGAAAAGCATGGAACACCCAATTTTGACCGTGAGGTACGAAAAACTAAACATGGCGCCCAAGTGATTAAAAAGCATGGAACACCCAGTTTTGACCATGAGGTAAGAAAAACTAAAATGCCCCAAGTGATTTGAAAAGCATGGAACACCCAGTTTTGACCATGAGGTACAAAAAATAGAAATGCCCCAAGTGGTTTGAAAAGCATGGAACACCCAGTTTTGACCATGAGGTACGAAAAACTAAAATGCCCCAAGTGATTTGAAAAGCATGGAACACCTAGTTTTGACCATGAGGTATAAAAAACTGAAATGCCCCAAGTGATGAGGATTTGATTGGGTTGACTAGGGTAGATTCAATGATGTAATCATCCTGCCCCCTCGGGAGTGAAATCAAAAGATGACATGTCATAATGATGATAGAGAGCAAAAAATCACAGATAGAAAGAACTCAGAATAGATTACGAAAGAATTCAAAAGATGCAGGATCAGTTTTGAGTCATTTCAAGGTTGGGTTTGACCAAGTTTGACTGGGGTTGACCAAAGTTTACCAGAGTTGACATTGGAAGAAAAAAGTCAAAGAATTCAGAAAATGATGATATGATAAGAGTCTGACGAGAAAACAAGGTCAGAAAGGTGACTGCACAAGCGTCCGATCGCGTCGATCCCAAAAAATTTTAAAATGCAATTTTGAGCTATATAGGAGTGTCAGATTTCAATTTGGATCACAAAAAAGGATTCAGGACTGTCAAATTAGGTAGTGGTGCAATTTTTACGCAAAACAGAGCATTTTGAAAAAATAGGTCAAACCCTATATAAGGACAAAAAGGGTCATTTTCAAATCATTTCAACCCTTTGACTTTGTAAATTGAGAGCTCTAAGTAGAAGACAAAATGGTGGTCCCCTATAGCAGCCATTGATTCAAGCGATCCAGGAGACACAGCCAGCCCGCAGCGTATGGACCACCTGTAAGTAGTCGATAAACCTCTCCGTAATTCAAATTTTATGCATTTAGGTCAAGATTCGAGCATTTTTTTCATATTTTAAGGTAGTGGGTCACGGGTTGTCACGCGAAGAAGTAGTTTCTTCACGCGCCCCGTAGGGAAAGCTCACGTGAAGAAACTACATTTTGGCGCCACTCAAAATGAAGTTTCGTGTGCTAGTGGACCCAATTTCGCGCAAAAAACTACTGTGAGAAGCGTTTTGTCGCGCGATCTCAGATAAAACATCTCGCGAGACTAGAAATGTCGTACGATATAAAGCACTTTGTCGTGTGAAAGAGAAATTTTTTTGTGCGCAAAATTTTACCCTATCACATATGAAAAGGTCGGCGTCGCGTTCAAAAGTGATTGCGTCAGCGTCATTAATGTCTGTAGGATGTCTTGAATGTTTTATTATCATATTATGCTTTGATTATTGGCGAGTACTGATAGTGCTTTGTTGTTCATATGTCTTGCAGGTTGTTTTTCCAGATATAGCATTCAGATCGCATCATCCAGTGATCAGCGGATTGATAGCTCAGCTAAATGATGCTGAGGCTGCACACATAGCTACATTGGGGTTGAGCACACTATGTGATATACCCAAGATCTGGGTAAATCATGATTTATTATGCGCATTGGTTGAGCGTTTCCATTTGAAAATGAACACATTTTACCTACCGCAGGAGGAGATGACTTTCACTCCCGAGGACATATACAGGATTCTGAGGATACCATTCATTGGTACTAGAGTGGAGCATGAGATACAGCCCAAGGTGGGCACAACAGCATTGAGAGAGATCTTCTAGGATGATCTTGTGATGGGTAGGGCTATCCCATGGGAGGAGTTGATTGGGTCATATGGCAGGACCCACAGATTATGAGTGGTGTTAGCATGCTTCCTTGGATGCTATTTAATGCCAGACCGTGGATAACACGATCTAGAGTGTGGCTGGGGCAGGATGCTACAGCTGATGATAGATCAGCCACGACATTATGGATGGGGCCAGTGTATGCTGGCACACATGTATCATGAGATGCATGAGATCGTCTACAAAGAGGCAAAGAGTATGGCTGTCAGAGTATTCGTACTATAGATATGGGCGTGGGAGCATCTTCCCGTCACTAGACCTATATGCAAGGATATGAGGCAACCCTTGGAGCCTTATATATGTAGGTACAGAGGCATGGTTACCCAGCCTGCGCTGGGTAAGACTGATCAGTGGCAAGCTCAGCTCGACGACCTATCAGCAGTGGTATAGAGGCCGTGGAGGCTCATAGAGGCCTGGGATGATGCGACAGACCAGTTGAGCCACATGTTCTGTCCCCATGCGATGATAGGTCACACCATTACAGTGATGGAGAGATTTCCTCTGAGGTAGGTATGGTGGCAGTTTGGTCGTCCATAGGACATTGCCCAGGATTACATGGTTTACTCCAGATTTGCAGATGAGGTGAGGAGAGGCTGGGGTTCGACATTTGACCAGGGTCAGACTATGATAGAGGTTTGATCATTGGTACCAGCCCAGTGGGATTACCTGAGGGATGTGGCAGATGCCGACGTCACAACTGAGTATAGAGAGCACTTTATTATGCATCCCTTCCTGAGGTTTATAGATCTAGTGGGCATAGCGGGGAGAGGATAGGTGGTACCCCTACAGGTAGCATAGCCATAGGTGCAGCAGAGATAGATGTCGCCACCACAACAGAGGGCATAGTAGGGTCCACGACCCAGGATAGTTTAGGTAGCCATCCCCGCCCAACAGATGGGGATGGATGCAGGAGCAAGTGGCAGTGGTAGCACATGGTAGTCCCAGAGATAGACTGCAGCACAGTTGGATGAACAGCAGGTGCCTCCATAGGAGGAAGCGTAGTAGGAGAATCTGATGCATGAGGATCAGCCTACACAAGAAGCAAAGCAGGAGGCAGCACAAGACCCCCAGCGGCGTACGCGAGAGAGGATGAGGCGGCTCACTAGACAGGTGGGAGATCTCACGATACAGGTGG
>MU228217.1:733039-768637 GCA_018584345.1 Thuja plicata
CCAAATAGATATTTAGGAATTAAATATGATGTATGATTAATACAAATTTAGGATTTTCTACATTTGACACTCAGGTCGAGTAGAGTTAGTGAAAACTCAGAATTGCCTAGTACAATAGGACTTTGATTATTTAGAAGAATGACAAATGCAACAAAATTGGTTAGGGTTGCAAGATGCCAATTTTGGGGTGTTACAGGTGCTGCCAGTCAACACCCCCCGTGACATCATCCTTTTGGGGGGTGACATCAGCATTTCTGGCCGAGCAATTTTTTCTCGCAGTTTTTTGAATTTTCTGGCGACTGGGAAATTTTTTTCGGTAGATAGTCATCTGACAGCCATATGGTCGTCAAATTTTTTTCATAGATGGGAAACGGTATATTGACCATCATATTATTTCCTATCTCTATGTTTTTCCAGAGAGCTCTTTTTCAAAGGTGCAGTTGGTTTTTTGGCCATATCTTTTGCATACGATGTCCATTTTTGAAAAATGAAATATCACTAGAAATCTCTTTACGTGCCCGAGACAATGATGCTGGTTTCATTTATTGATTTGGCCATTTGAGATCCTATTTATTACATTGAAGTATAGGCTCCAGTTTCCTCCATCTCTACATCTGGCATCTAGGTTTTCTTCTAGTTTTTTTTGTTCTATCTATAGTTGTTTATTTGGTATACAGGGGATAGATTTATACATTGTGGGGGGTGCATTTTATTTCTATAATTTAATTTAGAAAAGACCCTTCTACTTCCATCTTCTTCTTCTTCCAATGTTGGACTCCTTTGTGGCCTAACTAACACCATACAACTACCACACCTGGAAAGCACACATGACTAGGTTACTTATGTCATGTGGCTTATGCTCATGTCTGGTTGAGCACCAACCTGTCCTATAGAGCCCTTTTGAGGTTCTTCAGCACAATAAAAAAATGGATGAAGCCATGGGCTTGATTGCACTGAACATCTCTGATAGTCTCTTGTTTCACCTATATGGTTTGACTACTCCTCGGGCTATTTGGGGCAAGTTTTCAGATTTATTTGGCATAGTGAATGAGTTTTGTGTACTTCACCATGATGAAGAGTTGACCACTTTGACCCCTACCATCTTTCCCACTATGGAGGACTTCTTGATGAAGTTCAAATCTTTGTGTTCAATTTTGCAGGGATGTGGGAAGACCAAGGCAAATGATGATTGTATCTTCCTGGTACTCTCAGAGCTGAGAGGACAGTATCAAATCTTTTCTTCCACTTTCTACTCCACTATGGATGCTTTGGGTGCCAGACACACCATGCCTTCTTTTGAGACATTCTGTGATTGGTTGACATAGGAATAGGCAAAGATCTAACATATGGATGATTCTGACTCTTCAAGCCAAGCATTGGTTTTTCAGTCTTCATAAGGGAAACCAAAAAAAAATCCAAACCAAAGAAAGATTCAGCAAGCAGTGAGTATTCCTCCAAACCTGGACAAAAACCTGATTCAAAACATCCAGCTAACCCTTCCAAGGGTAAATATTCTTCAAAGTCTACTGAGTTTACCTCCAAGACTAAGAAGAAATCAGTTGAGACCTATAGTTTTTGTGGAAAGGATGGACATCCCATTTCTAGGTGTTGGAAACATTTGGAGGCTTTAGAGGAAGCCATGTAGGAGTATCACATTTCTTCTCCTTAGTCCACATCCTCCCTTACAGGGAGAGGTCATGCTCTTACTGCATAAGCAACAAGTTCTTGGCCCACTTGGATTTTAGATTTTGGTGCCTCTCACCATATGAATCACACTCAACAGTTGGTCACCTCACTTTCTCCTTGTGCTACTTCATAGATTGCTATTAGGAACTCAACACATCTTTCAATTTTGGGTTCTGGTTTTGTTGCATTAGCTGGGGTTCTCTTCAGGATGTTCTTCTTGTCCCTGAAATCTCAACAAATCTATTGTCCATCTATTAGATTTGCCACTCTGGCTCGGGTAAGGAAGTTGAGTTCTCACCACATGATGTGGTTATTCGGTACTTACATGATTTTGATTTGATTGTGGCTACTGGGGGTATTGACTCTGCATCTTGCCTATATAGATTTGATGTATTTGAGCCTTCTAATGGTACATATTCTTGTCTTATATCACATGAAGATTTAGTGAGCAGACTTTGGCATGAGCATTTGGGCCATGTCAATTACAGGTATCTTCAGCAGATGAGCACACAGGCACTTGTTCTTGGGCTTCCTCAGATTTCTTGAATTGATGGTGTTTGTTAGAGTTGTGTTCTTGGAAAACAACATAGGGATCCTTTTCCTCAGGGATGAGCTACTCATGCTTTGGTACCATTGGATTTGGTTCATAGTGACCTCATGTCATTTCCTACTCCTTTCTTTGGTGCCAGATATGTGCTTAATTTTATTGATGATTTCTCTAGGTGCACATGGGTGTACTTTTTGTAGTACAAGTTTGATTTCTTTGATTCATTTCGATTCTTTAAGACATTTGTTGAGAAGCAATCTAGTCTTTCTATTCACTGGATACACACAGATAATAGGGGGAGTATGTGAAGCAAGCTTTCAGGGATTTTTGTTCTGAACATGGTCTTCAACATCAATTTTTAGTGCCATACACCCCTTAGCAGAATGGTGTGGCAGAGAGAAAGAACAAAACACTTCGGGAGATGGCTAATTGTATAATACAGTCCAAGTCCATGGATTCATCCTTTTGGGTAGAGGTATTCAATTGTGCCAACTATATTCAGAATTGGATGCCCCACAAGGCAGCTCAACATATGACTCTTGAGGAGGATTGGTCTCATGTCATGCCTAATGTATCTTCAATCTGAGTTTTTGGTAGTGAAGCATGTGCATTTATGCCTGATGCTCAGAGGAGAGCAATGGAGTGGAAGAGCTGACACCTAATTCTTGTTGGCTACTCCAAGAATATTAAGGCATACAGGTTGTTTGATTATGATTCCAGAGAGGTCCTGTTTTGATGGGATGTCCAGTTTGATGAGCCCTTCTTGTAGTGGATACTCTGCTTCTAGAGTCTACTTCATTTACCACTCCTCCCTCATCCCTTCCAGTTTCTTTTCAGGATGATGAGGATGATGAGCTTGGTGATCCCTATTTACCTCCACAACAAGATCCTCCAAAGATGCCTAGATGGGATCATGTTATAGTTGAGGCTGCAAGATCTCTGATTGGTGACCCTTCCACTTCCTGTTGCACCCAGTCTCATATTGTGGGTTCTAGTCTTCTGATTCATGCTATTTGTGGTGACACTCAGACATTTTCAGCAGTGACGGGACATCCTAGGTGGGACAGTGCTATGGAGGAGGAGTATTCTTCTTTGATGAAGAATCATACTTGGGATCTTTGTTCTCTTCCTAAGGGAAGAATGTTAGTGTGATGCAAGTGGTTGTATCGTACTAAGTTTTCTACTGATGGTTATATTGATAAGTACAAGGCATGTCTTGTTGCGAAGGCTTTTTCACAAGTTGAGGGTATTGATTACACTGAGACATTTTCCTCTATCGCCAAGATGAACTCTATTCGCCTTGTCTTATCCCTTGTAGCTTCTCAGGGATGGCCCATTTTTTAGATGGATGTGAAGAGTGCATTCTTGCATGGTGATCTTACTAAGGAGATTTACATGGAGCAGCCTCAGGGATTTGTGTAGGATTCCTCCTTGGTTTGTAGACTTCAGCATTCTTAGTATGGTCTCAAATAGGCCCCTCAGGATTTGTATGAGAAGATGGACTATTTTCTGCTTCCCATAGGCTTCACATGCTGCCATTCTGATCCTATAGTCTACATTCAACATCTTGAGGATGAGGTTTTGATCCTTATGATATATGTTGATGATCTTCTCATCATAGGTAGGTCATCTTCTATGATTCAGGATGTTCAATGCGCATTGAAAGAGCAGTTTGAGATGACTAATCTTGGTTCGTTACACTTCTTCGTCTGTTGATTGTTTAGTCCTCTACTGGGATCTTTGTTTACCAGCAAAACTATGCTCTTGACATGCTTCAGTGCTTTGACATGCTTGATTGCAAGCCTTCTCCCACACCTTTTCAGTTAGGTGTTACCTTGCCTACCTCTTGCACTTCGCCTTTAGTGGATCTTACATTGTATTGGCATTTGGTTGGAAATTTTTTGTACCTGAAACACACTCATCCTCATCTCTCCTTTGTATTTGGTCTTGTCTCTCAGTTCTCACATGAGCCTCATGAGAGTCACTAGAAAGCTTCCAAGCATATTTTGAGATACATTCAGGGCACTCTTATGTATGGAATTTATTACATATTAGGGGCTCCTCACATTGTTGGCTTCACTGACTCAAATTGGGCTGGTGATGTTGATGATCGGAAGTCTACTTCTGGCTTCGTCTTTTGTCTTAGCTCTGGTCTTATCACATGGTTGTGTAAGAAGAATAATGCTCACACACTTTCATCTACAGAGGCTAAGTACAGAGCTGCAGTGCATGCTAATCAGGAGATTTTGTGGCTTCGACAGTTGATGACTGAATTTTGTTTTCCTCTTGATTGTCCCACTTTTCTATGGTGCAATAATCATAGCACTATTCATATTTACTGCAACCTGGTGGAGCATTAGCACACTAAACACATTGAGCTTCATATGCATTTCATCCATCGGCAAATTCAGGATGATGTTCTCATTTTGGAGTACATTCCCACTGACGCGCAGGTTGCTGACATCTTCAACAAACCTTTTGCATCTCTGCGCTATCTTCAATTGCGTTCTATTCTTGGGGTGATGGAAGTTGTCCTTGGGGGGTCTTGTTGAGGTCTTACTTTCTTCATGTTTTTTTTCTAGCATGTTTGTTCTATCTCTTTTTGGAGTAGGGTTTTTCCCATGTGGTTTTCTGTATTTCTCTAGTTTATAGAGATTTCCTTGTATTGGGTATCTGATTAGGCCTTGTTGTTGGGATCCATTTTTTTCCTGCTTTCATAGCTATGCTAGGTTATCTTACCTCCTGAGCTTTTCTTAAGGGGGGTGTTAGAGTAATTATTTATCTTCACTTATTAATTAGATCACTTTTAGTTAATTATTAAGTTGTCTATTACTCTATTTTACCTAAGTTGTCTCTTAGGTGTATATAGTAATATTTTATATTAATTATTATGTGCAACCTATCTTTTTACCTTTTTAGGGTTTCATTCACCTTATAGGTTGAACTCTTATAATTATTGTTAATTATCTTGGAATACATTTTTCTCTCACTCCGTTGAGATTTTCCAAGCGTTTTCTTTTTGTCTCTTTGGCTTCCTTCCAGGAACAGGTTATTTGCATGCAGGTGTTCTTGTCAAACTATGAAGTTGGGTTTCTCAACTTCTATAATTTTCAGCAGGCTCTAGAAAAGTCTGATAGACCCTAAAATCAAGAGCTTTAAATGGCTTATGATTCTTAATAAGCTTCCTATCAGGAGGAACTATGATTGTATTGACTTATGTTCTATTTGTAAACTACCTGAGACTGACAGGCACATTTTCTTTGATTGCTCGATTGCTAAGGAGATCTGGTTAATGTTTGGCTTTTGTATCCCTAATCTCGTGAATATTATGGAAATTATTTATGGGCACATTCAAGGTTTAAAAAAGGATACTAATATCTTTTGGTTTATTTTATCTACTAATATCCTTTGGTACATATGAAAAATTAGGAATGTTGATAGGTTTGATGGCCAAGCCAAGGCCCTTACTGAGTCTTTTCAAAGACTCACTTATTTTAAAATTCTTGTTCAGGTGGCCTTTACTATGATCATTGAGAGGAACAAGCTCTTGAGGTTCCTTAAAGATGGTCATGCTACCAAGTTCAACTATGAGATGAAGGATGGTTATGAGTGGAGACACACAATGGACAACCTTTCTTCCTTTGAGGAGGCTCTCAAGAAGCTGAACAATGAAGTGAAGAAGAACAGAGAGCCCTCCTACGCCAAGGTGGAGATGCTGACACAAATCTAGGACCAAAAGACTATTGTTTGGATGGAAGGTCCTCAGGGATGGACGGCTTGGGTTGAGACCTATGATGACATCCTATCTTGAATAGCACTGATGTTTTGTTTTATATATACTGTCATTTTGTGTTACTATCTATCTATTTGTACTTTTTGTGCAGTTTCGCACCATGTTGTAAATTTGGCTTTTTTTGTCATGTGGTTGTGACAGTTGCTTTTTGATGAGGTTTGGCCTCCTTGTATTGGTTTCCCTCTAATTCTTAATATAAAAAATATGAATCCATATTTTACCCACTCTCATTTTATGTTAGTATTGTAGCTCTTATAAAATTTCTTGGGCTCGACATCTGAAATTCCTAAATGAAGCTACAATGTTTGGTGATATTATTCTTTTTGTTATATTTGAAATATATTTTTAGAAAAATATATTTTTACCTCACTTCACTTCTTTTGAAAAAATAGATTTATATGAACAATGATTGTACTTATAAGTCATTTATTTTATCTCTTCTTTTTTATTCCTAAACTCATCAAATATAAGAGCGTGAAGTATTTTATTAGATTTATAAGAAGTAGACCTAAATGTGTGCTCTCAAAATTAGATTTATATGAACAATGATTATATTTATAAGTCATTTATTTTATCTGTTCTATTATTTTTATCTAAGTTTTCAGAGAAAATATGACTACAAATAGATTTACAAAGATTTACAAATATGTTCTTATTGATAATTTATTTATATTGTTATTTTCTTAAAATTACATTGAACTTATTATTTCTCATTTGTATTTATCTTTTTATCCCTTTGTATATTGCTAGTATATTTTCATATTTGGTTTTGTTGTAGAATTGCTAAAATTGAACTTAAAACTAGTATATTCTCTAGAACTGTCATGATTTGAGGTCCTATAAGTGATTCTTGATTAACTTTAAAAATAGTAAAATAGATGATAGAGGAATTACTAGGCACTATTATGAATTTCTGACTTAAAATCAAATTCACCTGAAAACAATCACAAGCTTCTCTAGCTATTTCCATGTAGCCTGATAGCCTATATTTTATACCCTACATATGTCCCTTATTCCCCATATTTCCTTTATCTAACGTAATTTATGTTGTTCTCTATGATTCCTACACAATTAGCAATGGTGACTTTCCTCTTTGAAAGTGAGTATGTTCACATTCCTCCATTTAGCTTCAACTTTGCATTCCCTTTATTTAAATCATCTTTATTTGATCTTGAACATTCGTAATTTTCAACGTCTACTGTAACATTCATATCTACAAAAATAATTAACCAACACATTCCAGTAGGGAATCCGTAAAGTTACAGTCTGGTCAATAATAGATTTAACAACATGTAAAGAAACTATAGCTTTTGCATGTTTTGTTCTACATTTGCACCTGTTAAGAACTAAATCCACATAGATATCAAAATTTAGAGATATCTGATAATGTCAACTTTTATTGCAGGGGACCACACGAATACAGATATCTTCGCATTGAATCAGGAAATTCATAAACATATCCCTGAGTGTTTTCCAAAGGATTTCCTTGTTTATGATACTTAAATAGGATGCCTCTGATCTTCAAAACACAGCACACAGGTTCATGGGTTCTATATAAAATCCAACATATGTGAGTTTAGACGAAAGTATCGCATGCAGTGCTCCCATTTTTTTTGTATGGGATTTAATCTCAAAGACTTAAAAGGTTGAAAATATAAAGCACCAAAGAAATTGTTTAAGGTGAAGTCTTAAAATTTCGACATGAATTCACAAACAACGCATCATATATATATTTGAACTTTTCCAAAATACAACGCAAGTTAAATCAGAGCCAAACTACAAGTGACCCGTCCTTCAAATAAATAAAAAATATCATGATAATGGAAACCCGTAATAGGTTTCCCTCCAAGACATCTAACACTACCCAAAATTGCACCAAACCATAATTAGATCACAACAAGGCATGGAGTGACGTTCAGACAAAATTTGAAATAGCGCATGGATTTACTTACCCTCCACTATGAAAGAAATCAAACAAACACCAGTATCGAAGAGGGTGAAGGTAAACCAGCGAATATATAGAAGAAATAGCTTTCATTCCCTAAAATCGCATAGCCAAGGACACTACATTGACCCACGATTTATACAAGAAACTAAAGATGTTCGACCAAACACGGGCATAAAATGTGTTAAAAATTTGCAAGTATCCAAAATATGTGATAAATAGAGGGTATTAAGAAGAGTGGATAATTTTGACATGAACGGTGTATTAGAAGGGTTATCACAAATTCACAAATTCAATATCAGAAGGTAGCAGTGAACTCTCAGTGATTCCATGGGCTGTTGCCTTCTCAAGCTGCTTCTTGACTAACGAGGAAGCCATCTCCGAACAACCATCTGCAGAGTATGAACCTAGGGTGCACATTTTGGTCATAAAAGGTCATAAAAGGAAACTATGAATTTAAACAATAACGATGCATAGCTGTGAACTGGCAGTCAAGCTGGAGAGCCCCTATTGCAACCAAGAAATGTCATTTTTTATGCAACGGTTCCGATCTTGTTTAATAACACGACTTACAAAGAGAATAATTTAGACATTGCTAGACTGAATACGATAGGTGATAGTAAATTGAGTATTTAGGCGCTCAAGCTTTGTTTTTCCTACAGTTTGGCAACTACAGTCTACCAGATAAACTAAGAGGTTGTAAAAAGTAAAAACGACTTTTGAAATATTTTTGTCTAAATGAACGGAGATTGCCAATGATCCATTTTTAAGACAATGAATCCAACCTTTGAGGAACATATAGATACACAACATAACATCTCAGCCAAATCCTTTTAGACATTATTTGTTTAAAACATTCTTTCAATCAACTAAGAAAAAGGAATAACTGGGGACCTGAAATCCAGTGTGCTTTATTCGTCTAGAATTTGTGTCTTCTACCGTCTATCTTCCTGGTGGTTCGAATTTTTTCTAATAAGATATTGGCCTGTGTTTTTTATTTTTTCAGATACCTAGAGTTCTTTCTTTTCAAAAAATGCCCCTTCAAGAAAATGTGAATATGTTGTTATTTGTCCACATGTATTGTCAAGACCATAGCCATTTTCCAGGCTCCCCATCCTTTCAATGTGCTGGTTTTTTTTGGAAGAGATCGATTGCCATTTTTAAAAAGTTTTATGCTCTATTTATGTTCAATAAAATCCTAAACCACCCCCACCAAGAATTCCCTCTCTCCATTTGGTTACCTCCATTTATCATCCACTCCTTCCTTATAACAGTTTTCCATTTTACCTTCAAATCTGTCAATTTGTTTTACACATTTATTCTGTTTTATGCATAATTAAATAATAATAATAATTAAGATATTGTGTTTGCTTCTGAAAAGGGGTTTACACTAACAAAATAGAAACCAAGTTGACTCTTCAATCACCTATGGAGAAGCCAATGCCAATCCTCAGTATACTCTAGGACTTGGACCAACTAACAAGGACTAAAAAAACCCTTCTACACTTTGGGATCTGTGAAACATGGAAGGATAACACCTTAATTCCTTTACAAACACCACATCATAATTGTAAGAGACATTAAAATAAAGAAGATAATCTCATAGACAGGCTCAACAGAAAGGGAGAACGCTAAATAACAACTAATTCCTCAGTGATCGTCAACCACTTCGAGCATGAGATAAAAACAACAACATACACTATAAAATGGAAAGATTATGTATGATTTTAAGAGTTGGGACCAAACTGAAAACATCATAAGGCTTGACCAGTGCCAAGGGAAGGGCTACATAGTCACATAACCAACATTTCATCTTGCAATATCAAACATATTTTGCATATCTTTGAAAAACATTATCACATTATGATAACAAGAACACTAAATCTTTTACTATATGAACATTCCTAGAAATCCATTTGCGAACATGATATACTCATATTACATCTCCAGAAGTAGTTACTCCACTCCTTGAATAGAAGGAAACATCATTTATATTTTTAATTTTTTTTTTTATTGAAAGCTAACACAAATACTCTTTTCATACATATTTTTCATAAATATTTTTGTAAGTTACTATTTTTCTCGAAGCCTTGAAGAGACAGGTTGTTCAATGACCAAACAATTTATATTTAATAATAGTAAAATTTGAAAGTGAAAATGAACTCAATATATATTAAAATTATAGTCATTAGGAAGCTTTCTCTGAGTAGCAACATCTAATATTTTTTGTTCAGAAAATCATCTGGTTTGGTCCTTGTTTGAGGCCTTGAAAGACCATTTTTTGTAGTTTATTTTTGTCTCCATGGGAAAACTTCAAATTTGGGGTCTTCGTGTGAAGACCCCCTTCGCATGAAGGTTTCTAAAGGCTTCATGTGAAGGGGTCTTCGTATGAAGACCTCCATGCGAAATTTCTAGCGGGAAAAGCCCCACCAGACTTTTACCCAATCTAGTTCACTCGAACTAGGTCAGCTAGTTATGTTTTATTTTTATTTTTGTATGGTATAAAAGTAAATGTTTTTTTTTTTCACACAATTGCACTCAAGTTAATTCACATTTTTTACTATTGATCTGATTTCTGGAAATTCATTTTTTTGGAGGAGAATGGCTATTGGTGTTTTTTTCAAAGGCATAATTTTAGAGAGTAGAATTACTATCAAGGTGATTATTTCTGAGGTATGTTTTGGAAGAGGAGGATTAATATTGCCAATTTTTTGAAAGTTCTTTTTTTGGAGAGAATAAATGGGGAAAAATAAGGGAAGGCAAAGTAAATCTGCAAGAAAAAGGCCGCCTCGTACAAAAATAAGAAATCGTGAAGCTACATTTTCATATTATTGTAAAACTTAAGAAGGTATGGACCTAGACCTCTAATTTTATGTACCTAAATTTTATTGACCTACTCTTTATTTTTCTCTAATTTGATTCATTTTTGTTCATGTATCTCATTATCAACATGGTCAAAGTGAAGGAGAATCTCAAGTAGGAGGGTCAAGTCAAGTTTATGAAATGCACATTGGAGAAGGGTCAGGATCACTCCCTACAGAAGGTTAAACAATGGATGTTTGAGAAGGGTAAGGATCATGTGCTGATAGTGGTATGGATAAACTTAGAAATCTAGCTCAAACTGTAAAGAGAAATATTAATTATAGAAACTTAGATAATTCACTTACAACGAATGTGGAGAATTTGAGATCACTTGCTAATGTTCAACTCTTAAGTCTTGCTAAGAAGAGGTCAATGAATATGATAGCAAGAGAAAAATTTGCTAAATTTGATAATTTTGAAACACTTGAACAAGCCCAATTGCTTTTAGTTTTACTTATAAACAAAATTTAGGAAGAGGCATTAAAATTATTGGGTATACACACAACATCAAAGAAGAGAAAAGTTGTTGACATGTAAATTGATATGATTAAAAAAATTAGGAAAGGTTTGAATTAGGTAGGGAAGTGATCTCAAACTAAAGATAAGACTATTACAATAAAATGTATATTGACATTCATTGTAGGTAACACTATACTCCAAAACTGACAAATATCTTTAGTTTCATATCAGATTGGTTTTAGTCAGAAAATAATATCATGATATGTTAACAGGAGAATGCTTTTGGATGATAGCACCTTCGAACGAAATTAGAAAATAATGTGTAGAACTCCTCATTCTGAAGGATTGATGAGGGGATTAAGAATTTGGTCACATTATATTGGAATGATAATACTCTTCATTCATGAAACAATAAAGATGTTATCAGATATAGAATTACATAACATTAATATGATCATCATACAAAACATTGGTTGGACATAACGAAACATGAAATGTATGTGTCATTTTGTAGTTCAAATCTTAATATAAATATTCCAGGAAAACATTGTTTGAAAGATTGAAGCCATATTATGTCAAGACAAACAAAGTGTTTGAAATTTTTTGTTGTTGTATCCTATTGAATATTATCTCCACTATCAGTTTTTTTGAAAGATTTTAGAAGAAACTCATGGTTTTGAATATGCTCCTCCTACTATACGAAGTGAGTTTATCTCATCTATTTTATGTTAAAGAAGAGATGATGTAGTTGGTCAAATCAATTTCATAAAAGGAATATGTGAAACATGTGCTGATTTGGCTCTTTTTCCTTTGAAAAATAAAAACATTGATGTAACAAAGATGATAAATTGCAAGAGTTACAAATATGTAAAGAATGAAACAAAATTTGGGAAAGAATCCAAAAGGTTATAATACATTGAACATGAGATAACTGTTGGAGCATTTATGGAAATATTTAAAGAATTGATTGAAGCCTACATTCATCACACTTTTTTTGCAAAGTGGAAAGCACAACAATTCCAAACACTGAGAGACAATTTCCCACTTGGAACTATTCTATCAGTTGTTTGTTTCGTAGAAAACTATTCGTATATTCATAAAAAACAATCCAATCATATTACTATTTTTCATAGTAGATTATTATTATGGTATATGTGTTTTATTGACATGCACAATTAGATTTGGATGGTATTCAGAGCACATTTGAAGCATGGGTCATCAAGAAGGAATATCATTTTTATATAATTTATGATAAAGAGAATGAAATTCATTATGTAAAACACTTCTTCAAGATGTTTTTCACAAATTTGAAAGAAAGAGGCATAAAAATTATTAAAAATTATGTTTGATTAGATGGAGGTGCTGCACAATTCAAATCATCTAGACCATTTTATGCACTATGTAGATATCATCATAATGAAAAGATACCACATGTCTAGAGTTTCTTTTAGATTGGACATGGAAAAGGTGAGCATGATGGTGTTGGAGCTTGCATCAAACGTGCTATAGAAACATATCAAATGAATTATAAGAGATTTCATATATAAAAATGCACAAGATGTAGTTGAATTGTGGAGGGCACATTTCACACAAAACAAGGATGATACATCATCATGAATGACTCAAGCAGTACCACATAGAGAATTTTGGGAAATAAAAGGTGTGCACACATTTTTAAATTATGCATGTGTAATATCTAGAGTGTGAGGTACATCTCGAGGTGCATTATCTCTAGAATCATCTATGTCCATATAGGTGTAACATGTGTTAAGTGTTAAAAATTATACTTAAATACAATAATAAATGATGGATATGTACTAAATTATAATTTTTAAAATAAGATCTAACTATACATAATATTTAAACAACAAGAGTTGTTAAGGAATATAATGTCCCAAATTGTCCTATATGGGGTACAAGGTGTTGTAAGTGGTCATATGTTGCAATAGGTCATCTTAAGGGGTTATCATGTCATAATAAGAATTGTTAAGGAATCTTATGTCACAAAAGGTTCTAATAAGGGGTCCTAGGTGTCTTAAAGGGTCATATATTGTAATAGGTTATCTCAAGGGGCCATATCACATAATAGGACCTATTATGTCATAATAGGTTGTACTAAGGGTTCTTAGGGAATCTTATGTCACAATAAGGGTTGTTAAGGAATCTTATGTCACAAAAGGTCCTAATAAGGTGTCCTAGATGTCCTAAGGGGTCATATGTTGTAATAGGTCATCTTAAGGGGTCATCATTTCATAGTAAGGGTTGTTAGGGAAACTAATGTCACAAAAGGTCCTAATAAGGGGTCCTAGGTGTCCTAAGGGGTCATAAGTCTTAATAGGATTGATTATGTCATAATAGATCCTATCATGTCATAATGGATCTTATTATTTCATAATAGGGCCTATTATGTCCTAATAAGTCATACTAAGGGTTGTTAATGAATCTTATAGAATCTTAAGGAATCTTATGTCACAATACAGGTTGTTAAGGAAACATATGTCCCAAATGGTCTAAATAAGGGGTCTTAGGTGTCTTAAGGGACCATATGTTGTAATAGGCCATATTAAGGGGTCATGTCTTGTAATAGGTCATCTTAAGGGGTCATATGTCATAATAGGACCTATTATGTCATAATAGGTGGTACTAAGGGTTCTTAAGGAATATTATAGAATCTTAAGGAATCTTATGTCACAATAAGGGTTTTTAGGAATTTTATATCAAATAAAGGCCCTAATAAGGGGTCTTATGTGTCTGAAGGGGTCATATGTTCTCACAGGTCATCTTAAGGGGTCATATGTCATAATAAGGGTTGTTAAGGAATCTTATGTCACAAAAGGTCCTATTACTTCATAATATCGCTTATTGTGTCATTATAAGTCTGACTAAGGGTTCTTAAGGAATCGTATGGAATCTTAATGAATCTTTTGTCACAATAAGGGTTGTCAAAGAAACTTATATTTCAAATGTTCCTAATAAGGGGTCCTAGGTGTCTATATGGGTCATATGTTGTAATAGGTCAGTGGGAATATGTCATAATATGACCTATTATGCCATAGTAGGTCATACTAAGGGTTCTTAAGGAAAATTATAGAATCTTAAGGAATCTTATGTATGAATAAGGGTTGTTAAGGAAACTTATGTCACAAAAGGTCTTAATAAGAGGTCTTAGGTGTCTTAACGGGTCATATGTTTTAATAAGTCATCTTAAGGGGTCATATGTCATAATAGGACCAATTAAGTCATAATAGATCATATTACATCATAATAGGGCCTATTGTGTCATAATAAGTCTAACTAAGGGTTCTTAAGGAATCATATGGAATGTTAAGGAAAATTATTTCACAATAAGGGTTGTTAAGGAAACTTATGTTCCAAATGGTCCTAATAACGGGTCCTAGGTGTCTATATGGGTCATATGTAGTAATAGGTCATCTTAAGGGGGCATATGTCATAATAGGACCTATTTTTCATAGTAGGCCATACTAAGGGCTCTTAAGGAATATTATAGAATCTTAACGAATCTTATGTATGAATAAGGGTTGTTAAGGAATATTATGTCACAAAAGGTCCTAATAAGAGGTCTTAGGTGTATTAAGGGGTCATATGTTTTAATAGGTCACTTTAAGGACTCATACGTCATAATAGGACCTATTATGTCATAATAGGTCATACTAAGGGTTCTTATGCAATCTTAAGAAATCTTATGTCACAATAAGGGTTGTTAAGGAATCTTATGTCACAATAAGGGTTGTTAAGGAATCTTATGTCACAAAAGGTCCTAATAAGAGGTCCTAGGTGTCTTAAGATGTCATATGTTGTAATAGGTCATCTTAAGGGGTCATATGTCATAATAGGACACATTATGTCATAATTGATCCTAATAGGATCTAGTATGTCACAATAGGGCATACTAAGTATTCTTAAGGAATGTTATGAAATCTTATGACATAATAAGGGTTGTTAAGGAATCTTATGTCACAAAAGGTCCCAATAAGGTGACCTAGGTGTCTTAAAGGGTCACATGAAGTACTAAGGGGTCCTAAGATAACATTATAACACGTTAAGGAATCTTATGTCATTAATGGCCATAATAAGGGGTCCTAGGTCTCTTATAGGGCCCTAAGGATTCTTAAATTTTTTTATATCACAATAGGGTTTGTTAAGGAATAATGGTTCTAATAAGGGCCCTAGGTGTCTTAAGGGGCTCTAAGTGTCTTTATTATCCTAATTTTACACATGCAAGATAATAACCAAAAACCACAGAAGATTGCATAAAGGTACATCCTTTAAATACTAGTATTCACCTAATATAGTTAAGATGCAATTCTATTACATTCATATCATCACATACAATGTACTCTAAGTATTGATCATTTCTCAATTTTCAAATTCATACTTGATAATTACATTTTGCATTCAAATTGAATGTGATAAAGAATGTTCTTTACATATTACATCTTCCACATTGGAACTTAGAGGAGCATATGTGGAAAATAAAACATGATAGAGGTATGAGGAATAGGGGTCCATCCATTGTCTTTAGGTGTCTTCTGCATTCTGGAGTTTGTTGTCTGCATTGTCTAAGTCTTCATGTCTTTAACTCATGTCAACATGTCCTGCAACCTAGGTCTTTAGGTCCTGTGTATTGCATCATGGAAAAAGAAGTGTTAGATCCAAATTGGATCTAAGCAATGTATGAAAACCTAAAAAACATCATACAAAAATCATACTTTCTGAATTGCACATGTTCCATTAACATCAATGCAATGGGAAAATATGCATCTACACTAATAGAATAGTAGTGTCAAAGGGACATAAATCCATGAAACCTTTTACTATCTATGATTATCATTCTGCAATATGCAGCAAAAATTTATTTTTTTACAAACCAGAGTTCTGACTTAAAGGGACTTAGTTTCTGTGGCTTAGAAATCTTTTTTCAGAAAAAAATAAATTAGTGCTAAATTAATGAATAAAATTAACTAAAAAAATTCATATAAGAATATTTATGACACATGGTATTCACACATAAAAGATGTTAAATTGGTTAGGTTCACTAACCTAACCTTTGAGATTTCTAGTGATGTTATCAGACATGAGAAACAAAAGTACAGTCAAGTGCAGAGAGTGAATGAATTATGAATTCACTAATAGAAGAGAGAAATGAAAAGTGTAGTGTGTGTTACAAGCCCATGATCAAACCTCACAAGATGCATTATCTAGAGAAGAAAGAATGCTATAAATTCATGAAGACAATATGAAAGGTCAAATGTAGAAGAGAGAAGGAATGCAGTTCACAACAGTCAATTACAGAAGTTGGAATGAGAAACATTAGAAGATAGTCATAATGCATGTTGTTATAGTATTGATGCCAAAGATGCTATAGAATGAGTAAGTGCAAGACAAGTTATGCTTGTGCAAAGCAGTGATAAATAACAGTGTAATCTAAGACTGAAAATGATGGTGCTATTAAAGAGGATGATGACAGTATTGTTCAAAGGTAGAAAGGAAGCATATAACTGTGAGCTTCCTTATATTTTTCAAAGTGATATGCATATACAAAGAAATTTCATAATAGTGCCTTCAAAGGTAAATAACAATGAGATTTCATTAAACATTGTTGATGCCAATGGTGAATAAAAATGTTATGAAATGCAATAATAATATGCATATAACAAAAAAGATGAATAATGAATGTTTTTTTCTAAAAAAACAAAATATCAGTGATGTTGTTAAAAGGTGATACCCAGAAAATATAAATCATCAAGTGTAATATTGTTATGCATATGCCAAAAGAAGATGAATTAGAGTACTATTCAAAGAGAGACTACTAATATATATGAACGGAGAAAACAATGTTATCTAAAAGTGAAGATAAAAGATGCATTTTAGAGTCAGGAATCTAAGCACGGTAGTGTCTATGGGTGTCACGAGCCCATGCTCTAACCCCATGAACAACATTTCTTACTAGAGTCAGAGTGATCATTTAAAATAGTGGTACACCCTTGTCACTATTGTAGGAAGACATAAAGATCAAAAAAATGAATAAGTTTTAACATGTCTTGCTAAATATCAAGTCACGGTCCCAAGAGTAAGATGGAGTAATTATGTGCAAACATTGTGATCAAATAGAAGTAGACAAAGAATGAGAGCCAAAAAGCATGGATATCTACAGTAGTTAATAATAGAAAGAGAAAAACCCAAGTTCAATGACATGGATTAGTTCACTAATCCAAGACGAAGGAGCCGACAATACAAATATATTACTTCCCAAAGGCATATTGCAGAAAAAGTGTTAAGGTCCAGTTTCATAAATAACAAGTGGATCTATTTAACAACTCGTGCCTTTAAAGCCATGTATTATAAGAAATATTTCAAACAAAAGTATCATTTAATGCAAGATGAGGGAACCCAGAATCATTAGCATCAAAGCCAAACAACACAACTCTAGTTTTCAAGTTGTGTAAATTAACAAAAAGTTCAACAACAAGATTAACATGTAGAAGAGGAGAAACGAAACAAAAGTAACTTATTTGGAGAGATGCTCGAGATGAAAAACAGTGCCATTAAAGATTTTAATATCCCAAAACCTAAGAAACCACAGTCAAAAGTTGATATCAATGAAAACCAAGCTTCAAATTATAAGTAGAAAAGAATCCAGTTCTAGAGCCTGATCTCTATGTTTAAACATATGTCAAAAGCCAAGCTTCAGATTGTAGAAGAGTACTTCATGTCAAGAGCCCAAGATTCATGCTCAAAACCATTTTCCATAGTAAAATATAAAGGTGAGTCGACAATTATACAACTAGTTTCAGCCCAAAATCAACATAAATGAGCTCAAATAAATAGAGCCCAAGTCCCATTTCACAGTGACAAGATCTTATTCAAAAGTCTGAGCTTCAGTAAAATAGAAAAAAAAAACCTAGAATAATCACCACAACCACAAAATGAGTAGCGCCGTGAGTTAGGGTTTCAAACCCTTCATTTTGGTTTACCAAACTATTCAAATGATCCAATAACCGAGATAAGACAATGCAAGATTTGTTAAGTTTTGGAGTCTGAGTACAGTGGAGTAGTAAATGACATTGAAGAATATAGTAGGCAATAGAGGAGAAACTTTTGAATCCACACTCCAAGTGGCACGATATCATATCATAACTATCAAGGGCATGCCACATTTCAAGATTTTTTTGATGAAGTATTTTGGAAGACTTGTGTATAGTGTCGATCATGTTGACCCTAAGGCATGCCGAGAGGCATGGGTTTGGGTTATATATTTTGGAGTTAGGGATTTTGGTTTATGATGTTATATATGTTGGTTTAGGTTGCTAATAAAAGATGTATTTTTAGATACCAACATTAGAGGCATGGACTAAGCCATATGTTATGCCTAGTATTTAGGGTTTCAACTTAATCAGAGGAGTAATTTGGAGGGAGAAGCTGATTTTTAAAATTGGCTTGAATGCTTCATTTAGGGTATATCTTAATAACATAAGAATATCTTAATTAACCAATTAACTATGTTATATTTTTTAAGACATCTAAGTGACAAGGGATTTGTTTTGGAGTAACTGATTCACCCCTCCCCTCTCAGTTACTTATCTCATTTCCAACAATTGGTATCAGAGCATCAAGTGCTTTTATAGAAGGTTTCAAGGCCTAAGCTAAAGATGAGAGAAGTCTTACAAAAGGAAGACCCCGAAGCTAAACAAAGACAACTTCCTTGCGTGGCAAGAGCAGTTATGACTGTGGAATAGATGATGGAATGAAAGCTTCATAATATAATGATGATTGATATAGCTTCCTCACTCATCTACTTAGAATTTAATGAAGTCAAGGACTTCCCTATAGCCTATGATATGTGGAGAAAATTATAGAACATTCATGAAGGAGATGCAAATGTAAAGTAAGCCAAAGAAAAAATTCTCAGAGGACAATTTAAATGAAAGAAGGAGAAGACATTACAAGATATAGTGAAAGAATCAAGAAGACTGTGAGTGCCATTAGAACTGTAGGAGGAATAATTGAAGATACAATAGTGGTCAGCAAGGTATTAAGAAATTTACTTCCTATCTATGCTATTAGAGTTTCATTTTAAGGATATAACTTTGGATACATTAGTTGGAACACTTACAACTTTTGAGGTGGACAACTTTGACAATTATTCTCCTAGCTCTAGCAATCTTGAGTCTACATTCAAAGATAAATTAAACCTTAGTAAGAAGGATAGATACTCAAAAGGAAAGCATATTGCAAGTGATAGTGATGATGAATCTGATGATGAAGATCTAGATATCATTGAAACATTACTTGCAAGGAGAGCTGCCAAAGGAAAATACAAAGGTATAATGACATTGATTTGTTTCTCATGCAATGAGGTTGGTCACATTGCTGCCAAGTGTCCGAACAAAGAAGACAAAGATGAGAAAAAGTTCAACAAGTACAAAGACAAGAAAGATTTCAAGAACTACAAGAGCGACAAGGACAAAGGTAAGAAGTCTTGTTATATTGCTAAGGATTCTGACAATGATCAAGAAGAAGATGAAATGGTTTATATTTATATAAAGGATGAGTCAGATGAAGAAGATGAAAAAATAACACTTTTTTCACATATCAATAAAAATGACACATGGATAATTGATAGTGGTTGTTCTCACCACATGACTGGTGATAAGACAAAATTTGAACATCCTGAGCACTATGATGGTTGGAGTGGTATTTTTGGGAATGATGAACCCTTCTATGTGAAAGGAAAAGGTTGCATTGCTCTGACAGAAGGAATCAAATGTGATAATTCTTATTGGGTTGAAGGACTAAGGAGAAATCTACTCAGTGTAGCACAACTGAACAATATCAGCTTCAAGGTATAATTCATGAATGGTAAGGTCAAGCTCCTAAATGGTAGAGGGAACCTAGTTGGAACTGGCAGGAAAACAAAAGGTAATCTATTCTATCTTGATCTCACGGTAGGTTCATGATTCATTGCACAAGTAGAAGAAAGTTGGATATGACATAAAAGGTTATGTCATGTAAATTTTGATAATCTGGTAAACATAAGAAAGAACAAGAAAGTTATAGGTATTCCCATTTTGAAGAAACTTGAGTTAATAATATGCAAACAATGTCAAATCAGAAAGATGAGCAAGACAAGTTTCAAGAGCAAGAACTACAATACTGACGAAATCTTGGAATTGGTATATATTTACCTTTGTGGACCAATTGGAAGAACAAGCTATATAGGAGAGAATTTTTTTTTTAGTTTATTGATGATCATTCCAGAATAATGAATGTCATGTTTCTCATAGAAAAATCATAAGCTTTTCAAAAATTCAAATGGTATGTTGTAAGAGTTGAAAAGGAAACAAGAAAGAAACTAAAATGTCTAAGATCTGGCAGAGGAGGAGAATTCATCTCTAATGAGTTCAATGAATTATGTAATGAGAGATGAATCAAAAAAGAAGTTTCTGGGCCCCTAGTACACCACAAAAAAATGGAATAGCATAAAGAAGAAATAGATTAATTATGGATTGTGCCAGAACCCTAATGATTGAAAAGAATGTTGTTGCCAAATAATGGAAGGAGGCCATCAGCACTACATTGTTCACCTTGAACCAAGTTCAATTAAAGAAAGGTAGTAACAAGACACATTTTGAATTATGGTATGGCCATAAACCTAATGTTCATTATTTCAAAGTATCTGGAAGTAAATGTTACATCTTGAAGGAAGAAAGAAATGGAAAACTGGATGCAAAAAGTGATGAAGAAATATTCCTAGGTTACTCATGTAAATGCAAAGAATACAAATGTATGAATCTTACTACTCGTAAGGTCATAGAAAGTGTACATGTCAAGATTGATGAGTTTGTAGAAAGATGTGAAGAGCAGAGTCGTAAAGAACCTGAAGACTATAGGAAATTTGTGTATCATGAACCTGATACTATGCATATGGCTTGAGCAATGGTGATTGGAAAATAGAACTGTGAACAACTGAATATACTAACATAGACTATACAACCTGAGTTGTAGACTATGCAACCCAAGTTATTGGTAGTAGAGACCAAGTCATAGACAGAGGGAACTGAGTCTCAGATAGAGGGACCCAAGTCATAGATAGAGCAACCTGAGTCATAGACAGAGGAACATGAGTCACAAATAGTGGAACCTGAGCATCATACATAAGAACATGAAAGAATGTTTGAAAATGATAGACCTAGTGGATCAAGTCTAGAATCAAGACTGAAGGATCCAGTACTTTCTAGATATGTTAGAAGGCATCATGCACCTGAGAAAATAATTGGAGATCAGACATAAGGTGTAATGACAAGGAACAAAATCAAAGGTACATGTTTACTAAGTGAATTTGAACCTATAACTGTCAAAAATGTATTGAATGATGAAAGTTGGATAGAGGCAATGAATGAAGAAATTGAGCAGATTGAGAAGAACAAAACTTGGACTCTTGAGCCTAGGCCTAAGGACAAGAATGTGACTGGAACCAAGTATATTTTTAGAAATAAGATGAATGAAAATGGTGAAGCTTCTAGAAACAAGGCAAGACTAGTTTGTAAAGGATATGCTCAAGAAGAGGGTATTGATTATGGAAAATTTTTTTTCCCCTGTTGCAAGACTTGAAGGAGTCAGAAATCTTCTGGCATATGGTGCACATAAAGGATACAAAGTATATCAAATGGATGTGAAATCTGCATTTTTGAATGGAATCCTAGAAGAAGAAGTCTATATTGAAAAACCTGAAGGATTCATTGATCCTAGAAGAAGGAATATGGTTTGCAAGCTGCACAAAGCATTGTATGGACTGAAGCAAGCACCTAGAGCCTGGTATGAAAGATTGCATGGCTACCTAGTAAATATTGGATTTTAGAGAACTAATGATAACAGTAGCCTATACATCAAAGACATACCACAAAACAAAATATTGTTAGCAGATATATTTGTTGATGACATATTATTCACTAGATATGATAACTTATATAGAGTGTTCTTTGTAGCTATGAGTAAATAATTTGAGATGTCTATGTTTGGTGAGATAAAATTATTTGTTGGATTACAAGTTCATCAAATGAAGGATGTTATCTACATTACTCAATCAAAATATATGAAGGAGATACTCAAGAAATTCAAAATGGAGGATTCCAAACATGTTGGAACACCCATGTGTACTGGACAAAAATTATCTAAAGATGATGATTCAAAGGAGGTAGATTAGACCAAATACAGATCCATGATTGGAAAATTGCAATATTTTGATCGCACTAGACCTTATATTGCATTAACAGTTGGTATTGTTGCAAGATTTTCAGCTAATCCCAGAGAAAATCACCTAATGGGAATCAAAAGAATTTTGAGATATCTGAAGGGTACTTAACACTATGGTTTATGGTATAAGAAAGGTGGGAAATTTCATTTGAAGACATTCACTAATGATGATTGGGCTAGAAGTGTTGATGATAGGAAAAGCACCAGTGGTGGAACTTTATTTCTTGGAAAGACGTTAGTATCTTGGACTAGCAAGAAACAAACTTGTATCTCTAAGTCTACAATAGAGGAATAATATGTTGCTACAACAGTGAACTATTCAAACATCATATGGTTCAAGCAGTTGTTGTCAAGAATGAAGGAAATAGTGAAAGAACTAATTATTATCTACTGTGACAACACCAGTTCCATTAACATCTCAAATAATGTTGTGATGCACACCAAAACTAAGCATATAGAAATAAAGTATCATTTCTTGAGGGAATTAGTATAGAATAAAGAAGTAAGGTTGGAATATGTGAGTACAAAAGAAAAAGTTGAAGACATATTCACCAAACCTTTACCTAAGGATGCATTTTTGTATCTTAGAGGAAAGCTAGGGGTGATTGCCCTAACTAAAGCTCACTAAAATATAGTTTAGTGATGCATCAACCTGAGCCACAGTGAAGATCTATTAGTTGATGTAGGTACATCAGAGCCCATTGCAGATGAATTAGTATACTCAGGTACATTACAACTTCAAAGAGAAATATTATTGAGTATTTGTATTGATTTAGTTTAGTATTTATGAAGATGGAGTCTTTGGCATCTATTGTCAAAGAGGGAGAGATTTCTATAATAAATAAGAAATTAATTAAGGGAGAGTTCATAACAGAAAGGGGGAGAGTTTGATGAAAGGGGAAATTTTTGGATGAGAATCAGAATGAAGCTAAAGACATTAAAGAAATTTTTTTGTTTCTCTCTAATTCTTTGTATTATGACATGTTGTGTTGCCATCAATGCCAAAGAGGGAGATTCTTGAAGACAATTATTCAATTGTGTATTGTCATTGATGTTACACATGTATTTACACTTATGTAATGATGTTACACAAATATCTACATTTAGACTGAGCACAGTTGGTGAATGGAAAGAGTTTTTCAGTGTTGTGCGAGTCACTCGGGCAATTCAGTCATGGCCGAGCATCAAGAAACTTAGTGTTGATCAAGTTGATTTTTTAGTGTCAGCCGACTAACACTAGTTTACATTCTATAATTAATTGGTTATATGCAACCGACTGAATTATGATTTATTACTTATTTAGAAGCATATTCAAGATAACTTGACAAGGCTTATCAAATATATGAAATGCCAAGTGCGGATTGAGTGTGGGGGTAAGAGAATGTGAAAAGAGTGTGTGTGTAATTTTGTGATATGAAGAGTGAAGGAAAAATCAAATGGGATTCTAATTGAGCATAGAACGCTCAGAGATTCAATAGAATATTTGATCAAAAAGGATCTAGTTATAATCATAACAAAGATCTGAATCAGAAAAGATAGTTGCTTACACATACCAGTCAATTCATTGTTACTTTCTAACAATAGTGGCAGTGATATGAAATCTCTTAACAGAGTAGACTTAACTATATTTTTGTAAATCCTCTCACAAGGTAGCATTCCTATGTTGAAGTGCTAAAGACCTATAACAAGGAAATTTATCAAAAGGTGATTTAAATCCTCTAATAGGGTCACACCTAACAGTGTGTTTTGTAACATTTAGCAGGGTTGGCTCCTAACATGACTCACTTCAGAAGAGTAAAAAAAGTAACTAGTTACATTGGTGGTTTTTCCCATGTTGGGTTTAAACATTTTATCTTGGTGTCACATGTGTACATGTTATTTGTTTCATGCTTTATGTTTCAACACCTAATCACTAAAGTATAATTGCATTGGATATCATAAATATTGCTTTAACACCTGAGTTTATAGAAGAATATCCTAATTAACCGAGTAACAGTGTTATATTGTTTAAGACATCTAAGGGAAAATGGATTTGTTTTGGAGTAACTGATTCACCCCTCCCCTTTCAGTTACTTATCTCATTTCCAACAGGATCATGTGGAGGACACTTCAATGCTAATACTACAACTTGGAAAATCTTGATGGCGGGCTATTGTTGGCTTGATTTTTTTAAAGATGCCCGTTGTTGGGAAAGAAAGCATCATAAATGTGATTTTTTGCAGGAAAAAAAAGGCTAACAAAATTTCCACTAAAGCCTATTATTGTTGAACAACCATTCATCAAGTGGGGAGTAGACTTCATAGGCCCCATTAATCCTAATTCTAGTGCAGGTAACAAATGGATTTTGACTGCTACAGACTACTTTACAAGGTGGACTGAGGCTATTGCATTGAAGGAATCAACTAGATCTATTTTTCTCAACTTCTATGACGATAATATAACCAGGTTTGGGGTCCCTCAATCAATCATTTTAGATAATGCATTGGCTTTTGTTGGTTCTAAAATAACAAAATGGGATGTTAAAAATGGGATCTATCTGAATAAATCATATAACTATTACCCTTGGGGTAATGGACTTGCTAAGTCTACTAATAAAAACCTTATAGGGATTATCAAGAGGACTCTACATGTGAAAAAAATAGATTGGCATTCCAAGCTCAAGGCAGCCTTATGGATGGACATAATTACACCAAAGAAGATCACTGGCATCTCACCCTATGTACTAGTTTATGGTAAGGAAGAAAGGTTACCAATTTAATTTGAGTTTCCAGCCCTGCAACTAGCTAACCAAATGATGTTGTTTTAAGAAGAAGATTCCCTTAAGCTAAGGTTTGCTAAGTTGTTACAAATAGAAGAGGAAAGGAGCATAACATTAAAGAATATGGAGTTAAGATAGAATCAGACTAAAAGGTGTTTTGATAAGTAGGACACACCTAGAGAGTTCCAGGAAGGTGACCTGGAACTTCTTAAATGGGATGTCCTAAAAAGTAGACCAAGCCAGCATGATAAGTTTGACAACTATTGGTCAGGTCCTTTTGTCATCAATGAATGTAAAGAGAAAAATAATTTTCATCTATCAACCATAGATGGAGAGACCTTTCCTATCCCAGTCAATGGGATCTTCCTCAATATTTTCTTTGATGGTTAGTAATTTCTAAAGAAAAGGTTTCATTTCAATAAGTGTTGTCAAGCACTAGGTGTCATTAGGTTTCATTTTCAATAAAGTGCCTTCAGGCACAAAGTTAGTTGTAGGTTGCATGAGTCTTTAGTTTAGGTGCATTTTCATTTCAATAAAGGTTGCATATGATCTATTCTAATTTTTGACTCCATTTCCCAATGAATAAAGTCTTTAGTTCATGTCTAGCAGGCAGAGATCCAGTAGAAGTCGCTAAAATTGGTATCCTAATTTTGTACATGTAGGATAATACCCAAAAATACTAGAATATTGCATAAAGGTACATCCTTTAAATACTAGTATTCAGCTAATATAGATAAGATACATTTCTATTACTTTCTTATCATCAGATGTATTGTACTCTAAGTATTGATCATTTCTCAAATTTTCAAATTCATACTTGATCATTACATTGTACGTTCAAACTGAATGTGATAAATAATGTTCTTTCCATATTAAATCTCCCACATTGGAAGTTAGAGGAACATATTTAGAAATGAAAACATGATAAAGGTATGAGGAATAGGGGTCCATCAATTTCCTGTAGGTGTCTTCTTCATTCTAGAGTTGGTTATCTGCATTGTCTCAGTTTTCATGTCTTTACCTCATGTCAACATGTCCTGCATCCTAGGTATTTAGGTCCTGTATCCTGCATCATGGAAAAAGAATTGTTAGATCCAAATTGGATCTAAGAAATGCATGAAAACCTAAAAAATATCAAACCACAATCATACTTTCAGAATTGCACATCGTTCGATAACATCAATGCAATGGAAAAACATCCATCTACACTAACAAAATAGTAGTATCAAAGGGACATAGCTCCGTGAAACCTTTTACTATCTATGATTACCATTATGCATTATGCAAAATAAATTGTTTTTTTACAAACCAGGGATCTGATTTAAAGGGACTTAGTTTCTATAGCTTAGAAACCTTTTTCAGAAAAAGAAAGCTAGTGCTAAACTAATGAATACAATAAACTAAATAGCATTCATATATGAATATTCATGATACATGGTATTCACACATAAAATATGTTAAATTGGTTATGTTCACTAACCTAACCTTTGATCTTTCTAGTGATGTTATCAGATAGGAGAAACAAAAGTACATTCAAGTGGAGAGACTGAATGAATTATGAATTCATTAATAGAAGAGAGAAAAGAAAAGTGCAGTGAGTGTCATGAGCCCATGATCAAACCTTACAAGATGCATTATCTAAAGAAGAAAGAATGCTATAAATTCATGAAGACAATATGAAAGGTCAAATGCAGAACAAAGAAGGAATGCAGTTCATAAGAGTTAGTTACAGAAGTTGGAATGAGCAACATTGGAAGACAGTGATAATGCATGTTGTTACAGTACTGATGTCAAAGATGCTAGAAAATGAGTAAGTGCAAGACAAGTTATGCCTGTATAGAACAATGATAAACAATAGTGTAATATAAGAGAAGAAATGATGGTACTATTCAGTAGGATGAATGACAGTGTTGTTCAAAGTTAGAAAGGATTCATATAACTATGAGATTCCTTATATTTTTCAGAGTGATATGCATATACAGAGAAATTTCATAACAGTGCCTTTAAAGATAAATAATAGTGAGAGTTTATAAAACATTGTTGATACCAGTGGTGAATAACAATGTTATCAAATGCAACAATAATATGCATATAATAGAAAAGATGAATAAATAGTGTTTTTTCTAAAAAACTAAATGTCAGTGATGTTGTTACAAGGTGATAGCAAGATAATATAAATCATCAAGTGTAATATTTTCATGCATATGCAGAAAGAAGATGAATTACAGTACTATTCAAAGAGAGACTAATGGTATATATGAACAGAGCAAACAATGCTATCTAAAAGTGAAGATAAAAGATGCATTTTAGTATCGGGCAACTAAGCACGATACTGTCTATGGGTATCATGAGCCCATTCTCGAACCCCATGAACAAAATTTCTTATTAGAGACAAAGCGAGCATTTAAAATAGTGGTACACTGTTATCACTATCGAAGAAAGACAAAAAGATCAAACAAATGAATAAGCTTTAACATGTCTTGCTAAATATCAAGTCATGGTCCCGATAGTAAGAAGGAGTAATTATGTGCAAATATTGTGATCAAACAATAGGAGACAAAGAATGAGAACCAAAAAGCATGACTATCAATAGTAGTTAATAATAGAAAGAGAAAACCCCGAGTTCAATGACATGGAGTAGTTCACTAATGCAAGATGAAGGAGTTGACAATACAAATATATTACTTCCCAAAGGTATATTGCAGACAAAGTGTTAAGGTCCAGTTTTATAAACAACAAGTGGACCTATTTAATAGCTCAAGCCTTTAAAGCCATGTATATAAGAAATATTTCAAACACAAGTATCATTTAGTGCAAGATGAGGGAACCCAAAATCATTAGCATCAAAGCCAAATAACCCAGCTCAAGTTTTCAACTTGTGTGAATTAACAAGTTCAACAAGATTAAAAGCTAGAAGAGGAGAAATGATAAAAAAGTAACTTATCTGGAGACATGCTTGAGATGAACACCAGATCCATTAGAGAGTTGATGTAATTGAAGTTGGTGAGATCCCAATATTCTTCCAAGAATCTTCTAAACACTCTCAATATCTCCCAAAAGTGCCTTAAACCAGGATCAACACTATGATCAAATCCACTGATATGACCAATCTAGGGTCACAACACTAGCTCTCACCTCCACTTAAGTTGACACCATTCAATTGCTCAAACATGGTCAAAAAATTCCTTTATAGGCCTACCATACTCAATTACTATTATTGAACAACATAATAACAAATAACTAATCATTCTCTAAAACATGGATTTCAACTCTTCCATTCTGGATATACCCGCACACAGAGGTTAATAACTTTCGAACAAAATAAAAAATTCTCGATTTCTCTGTTGAGGATGGGTGAAATTATCTTTATAAAAACATATCGAAAGCGCATGAAAATCCAATGGTGTAATAGGGAGATATGGCCCCTGCACTGAGACTGTTCTTTCCCATGACAGTCAAGAACAAAACATAGATAACTCCCTTATAATAAGAGATAATTCCTTTATTTCTGAACCAAATGCAATCATTCCAAAATAAAAATAGGCTTAATTAATACTATTATAATTCTCAAACAATAAACTTCTAAAGCACAAACATTTAGATGGATGCAAATCCTTGAAAAGGTGACTATTATGCAGGAGAAGAAAACAAACAAAAAGAATGTAGAGAACACATTACATTCTTTGATTCATAACTTTTCAAAACTTCTTTACACCACCACTACTGATTTTATGAGGCCATCTCATTAATATGCCTCCTTATAAATCTCATGAATCTGATAACCAACCTAGAAAATCACCCTTGAGCCAACTGAAATCGGTTAAAAGCTAACTATACCCTTGTTTTTAGCAATTATAAAGGGATTGATATGTTGTCAAGTTGACAACTAAGTTGTCAATTTGAAAACCAAATACCTAATGAAGCTAGCTACATGAGGATTGTATTTTAATGACCTACCAAACACAAAATACTTAGTAAAAACCTATTTCTATCACTTAGAAAATTACATTATTCCTTTAGGCCTTATTTCACCTATATGGCACTATTACATCATTTTGGCACTTTTAGTGCATCTCATTACATTTTGTGGCTCTATTGGCAAAATTAAATAGATGTAAGACCTTTTAGGCCTCATTGGTCTTCAAAGACTCTTGCATATCTACTAGGTCCTCATGGTGATCCTTATTCTATAGGTGCTCCTACACCAAGAGTTTAACAACCCGAGCCCTAAGAATAGTCAAAATTTGATGTCAACAAAAGCTGAGCTTCAGATTACAAGAAGAAAAGACTCTAGTTCTAGAGCCCGAGCTCTATGCTTAAAAATATGTCAAAAGCCAAGCTTTCTATAAAAGAGAACTCCATGTCAAGAGCCCGAGCTTCATGCTTGAATACATTTTCCATAATCAAAGATAAAGGTGAGTCAAAAATTATACAACCAGTTCCAGCCCAAAATTGACAGAAAGGAGCTCAAATAAATAGAGACCAAGTCCCAGTTCATAGTGACAAGCTCTTATTCAATAGTCTGAGCTTTAGTAAAACATTAAAAAGAACCTAGAATCATCACTACAATCACAACATGAGTAGCACCATGAGTTAGGGTTTTAAACCCTTCTTTTAGGTTTACCAAACTGTTCAAATGATCCAGTAACCAAGATAAGACAATGCAAGATTTGATAAGTTTTGGAGTCTGAGTACAGTGGAGCAGTAAATGACATTGAAGAGTCTTGTAGGTGACAAAGGAGAAACTTGGGAATCCACACTCCAAGTGGCATGACAATATATCACAACCACCGAGGGCATGCCATATTTGGATATTTTTTTGATGACATATTTTGGAAGACTTGTGTATAGTGTGGGTCATGTTGACCCTAGGGTTAGGGTTTTTGGTTTATGATGTTATACATGTTGGCTTAGGTTGCTAAAAAAATACGTATTTTTAGATACCAACATTAGAGGAATGGACTAAGGCATATGTTATGCCTAGTATTTAGGGTTTCAACTTAATGGGAGGAGTATTTTGGAGGAAGAAGCTGATTTTCAAAATTGTCTTGAATGGTTCATTTAGAGTATATATTTGGACTTCATAGTCAATTTAAGGGGTTCAATTTTTGATGCATTATAGTGTTCAAGTGAATGTATCTTGTTCCTTGGCATGTTTTTTGCATCTTGATATGTAACCATTACATATTTTGAGGGAAATAAAGCAAGTGTTCTCATCATTTACATATGTTTTGTGAGTTTTAATATCCAATCCTCTTCTCCATTTCTGCATTTAGTGTAATGTGTTTTATAACATATATTAGTGAATTAATCTGATTCCTTTTCTAAGTTATTGAAATATAACCTATTTGCATAGTTTGTATGTTTGTTGGCAGATAATTATTTGAGGTGCAAACCATAAAAGTGAGATATTTAGGTCAACCTACGTTGAACAGTGAATGTACATTTCAAGTCTCAGTTGTATATGTCATCTTGATCCTTGTTGGTAGTCCTGATTAGTATTAGACCAGTTTGGTGTATCATCTTATTTTTATTTATTTCTTTTTCAAGTTATCCTTTTACCCCTTTTCCCAACCAGAGAATCAGTTATAGGTGATATTCCACATCCAATAGGAACTGGCCTAGAATGTGGAGATTCCTTCCTAATCAGAGGTACCCACAACTCAAGAAGGTTTCCATTATTTCCCTGAAATTTCATTGTGCTGTAATGCCTGAGTTAGGGTGATATTTCACATACATAATAGTCTTCAAGGGTCCTAGGATATTATTTTAATATCTAATTATACATGAATAACATTTATACATGAGAGAGAGAGAGCTCTATCAGGCCCCTGACCAAAATGTCCTTGAAGATCTAAATTATTGGCCTTGAGTCCCAAATGGAACTGAGTTTAGAACTATTGGGCAAAATATAATTGAATTTGGCCATTATTAGGATAATGACCATGTACTACCATAAATCAGACGTATATCATGCATGCTATCGTAGGAATCACACATTGTATAACCTTATAGGCCATTACCTTGGGCTTCTCATTATAATTTGAGAAAACCTCTTATTTGATTATTTCGTTGGGGACATGGCTCTGGACTATCTTTAAGGAAATATCGCCTTAGACCTCAGCTCTCAACTCTCAAAAAATAGAATCAATCCCCTGTGTTATAAAATAAGAGTGAGATCTCAATCTCACATTCAACTCCTCAAATCTCCTCAATATAGTACTACAAATGTCTTTGTACAAACCAGGCTCAGATGTAATAGTGACGTCTATTAGTTGATCTATCTTTATCCAAGTAGTCTAGAAAATGTTCACAATATCTAGAGTGTGAGGTACATCCTGAGGTACATCATCTCTATAATCATGTGTGTTTACACTAGGTGTGATATGTGTTAAGTGTTAACAATTATACTTAAATACAATACAATATGATGGATATCTAATAAAGTAGAATTTTTAAAACAAGATCTAACTATACATAATATTTAAACAATAAGAGTTGTTAAAGAATCTTATGTCCCAAATGGTCCTATATGGGGTACAAGGTGTCTTAAGGGATCACATGTTGTAATAGGTCATATTAAGGGGTCATCATGTCATAATAAATATTGTTAAGGAATCTTATGTCACAACAGGTCCTAATAATGGGTCATAGGTGTCTTAAGGGGTCATATGTTGTAATTCATGACATGTAACTAATTAAATGTTTGATAATGTCAGGTTGAAGATAATGCAAGGTATTAAATCAAGTAATGGTTTGTATTGTCATTGATGTCAACTTGATATCATCTGTATGGTCATGTACATAATGCCAAAGACTTCAGAGAATCAATGGACTAGAGATTATGCTTTCAAGAAATGCATAAAAGTCAAGTATTCACTAAGTGAAAGACAACAATGGTAGAGTGAAAACCATATGTAAAGGAAAAGAACAAAATTCATAGTGATACCCAACAAGCAGAAGACAGTGTTGCCTGATGAAGCAAAATCACAGGATGCCCGATGAGCTAAAAACAAAGTTGCTCGATGAGTAAAATCCAATGATGCCTGATGGATGGAGATCCCGAAGCTAACTAGAGTTACACCGATGGAAGTGGCAGTTATCACCAATGACTAACTGCAAAGTTGACTGACAAAACAAAGAGTTCAAAAAATGACAAAATATCTAGTTGGCAGAGCTTAAGGATAGACTTAGCTGGTTGTTTTATTTGTTTTATTCAACCAGAGTTAAGTAATTAATTTAAAGAAGATTTGTACAGTTGGAAAGAAGATAACTATGCGATAAATCAGGAGTTAAAGTTGTAAATCAAATTGGCTGGATTATTTTTCATGCCAAGAATCAAGAATGAAGAATGAAGAAATATCATGTCTATATAAGAGAAAAGTGAAATTTATTTCTACAATCATATACACAAGAAGGGGAGTGATAAAAAGAGGATTTTGAAGAAAAACTAAAGAAGAAGAACTTCATACAGTCCTGACCAATCAAGTTGAAGGAGAGCTAAAGAATTTTGCAGACACTGACGAACAGTGAAGCACAACATCACAAAGCAAAAAGTGTGGAGCACAAAGAATTGAATTGATACATTGATCAGAGAGGTAATGTACTTAAGTAGATCTAAAAATATGAAATTTAAGTTGCATTAGAAATAGGTCATTTTGTTTCAGTTTAACCATTGAAGCATCAAGTCTCTTAACAAAGCAGGACTTAACCATCTTCTATATATTGAGGTACATCCCAAGGAGTGCCAAAAGGGTTGATTTATGAAAGTAGCATTGAAATTTCATAAATCCTATTGACAACCTAAGAAGAAGGTTGATTCAAGGATGGTAGCAAGATCTGCCTAAAGCCTATTGACAGTCTAAGAAGGAGGCTGATTAAAGGATGGTAGCAAATAGATGCCCGATAATAAGTGACAACCTCTATGTATAAAATCCTCTAACAAGATCACACCTAACAATGTGTTTGTAACCTTTAACAAGGTTGGCTCCTAACAGGGCTCACTTTAGAAGAGTGAAAAATTTGGGGTACTGGTCCCAGTGGTTTTTCCCTTAACAGGGTTTCCACGTTAAAATCCATGTGTTATGTGTGTATGGTTTATTAATTTATTGTTTTACATTTCACATAAGCTTTTCTAGATTGATTGGTATACTCTACATATTTACTGAGTATCGGTAAATAGTTTTACTTCTTAGCGATAATCAAGGAGAATAAGGACAGACAAGGTAAAATGATAGACAATTAATTATTATAAGTATTTCATGGCATACATCTTGTAAGGACTTAATAATTCAAGATGTATTTGATTGGTGGTTAGTGATTAAAGCATACATTTTTGAGGCCACTGATTCACCCCCCCTCAGTTATTACTAACAAGTGGTATCAGAGCTTGTGTGCTTAGAAGGAAGGTTTCAAGACCTAAGTAAAGATCACAAGATAAACAGATGAGATGTGCTAAAGTTGAACAAAGACAACTTTGCTTCATGGAAAAGCAGGATAAGACTCCACTTATTAGGTATTGGTAATGATGTTACTCAATACTTAGATACTGAATATGTGTTTCCTACAAGACCATTGACAATAGAGTAATTGAGAGAGAATTATGAGCATAACTACATGGTTATAGAGCTTTCTTCCTCACTCTCTGATGCTAAATTTGAAGATGTCAAGGACTGCAAAACTGCAAAGAAAATGTGGGAAAAAAAAAGCTTGTACATGGAGGTGATACAAATGTTCTGTGAGCCAAGGCAGAAAGCCTTAGAGGAAAGTTTGATGATCTCAGAATGAAGGAAGGAGAAAACATCACACAGTACAACACAAGAATAAAAGAAGTAGTCAATTCTATATGAGGTTTTGGAGGTACACTTGAAGAGGAAATAGTGGTAAGTAAAATTTTAAGAACCTTATTGCCTGTATATGCTATTAGAGTTTTTGATATTCAAGAAATGAGAGAAGTTGCAAACAATATAGTTACTCTTGATAGCTTAATTGGTATACTGATTTCATTTGAGATGAATAACTTTGACAATAGTGTCTTACCAAGTTTAGAGTCTTCATTTAAGTCTTCTATGAAAATAAGCAAATCCAATCATAGATACTCATCTAGAGGGGACAGTGAAAGTGAAAGTGAAGAAGAAGATCTAGATGAAATAGAAGCACTCATGGCAAGGAGAATGAAAAGAGGAAAAGGTAAATACAAAGGCAAGTTACCACTTGTATGCTTTAATTGTAAAGAGATTGGACACTTTGTTGCAAGATGTCCTAACAGAAGAAAATATGACAAAAGTAATGAGATATATTTTGAGAAGAAATCTGATAGAGGTGATAACAAAGATTACAGAGGTTACCGACAATCAGAAAGAAAGGATACCCGAGACTACAAAGATAAAGGAAAGAAGGATAGCTACCTAGCTGCTTGCAAAGATGAAGATACTGACACTGAATCTGATGATGACATCGAGATGGTATTTGTAGCTGTGAAGGATGATTCAGATGAAAATGAAAGGTATGAAGAAGTTGCACTCATATATAAGGTTAGTAAGAATGATATCTAGATCATAGATAGTGGCTGCACTCACCATATGACCGGTGACAAAGAAAATTTTAACACTTTTGAATATTATAATGGTGGTATAGTAAGAATGGGAAATGGTACACCTTGTCCAGTTGAAGGTAAAGGAACAATAATGCTGAATAACGTGATTAAATGTGAAAATGCTTATTGGGTAAAAGGATTGAATTATAATCTGTTGAGTGTTTCTTAGCTGAATAATTCAGGTCACAGAGTAGAATTTGAAAAGAAGAAGGCAAAGATCTTAAATGAATCAGGAAAACTGATTGGTACCGGTGAATAGACTATAGGTAACTTATTCTGTCTGAATGATACTAACACCACTTGCTTAATGAATAGAAACAAAGACATATGGTTTTGGCAAAAAAGATTGTGTCATGTGAATTTTGACAACATGATGAAAATAAGTAGAAGAAGAAGTGTAAGATATTTACTGACGATGACAAAGCCAGACAACATCATGTGCATAAATTGTCAAAAAGGTAAAATGACAAAGTATAGTTTCAAAAGTAAAACCCATACATATGATGATATTCTAGAATTATTCCATACTAATTTATGTGGACCTATGAGGATAAAAAGCTATTATGGAGATAGATATTTTATTCTCTTTGTTGATGATTACTCTAGAATGATGACAGTCATGTTTCTAAAAGAAAAATATGAAGCATTCAAGATGTTTAAATGGTATAAGGCTATGGTA
>MU228217.1:774811-794724 GCA_018584345.1 Thuja plicata
ATATATATATATATATATATATATATATATATATATATACATATATATCTATATGTATACATATATATCTATATGTATACATATATATCTATATGTATACATATATATATATATATATATATATATACACATACATATATATATGTGTGTGTGTGTGTGTGTGTGTGTACACATATGTTGTCACATATACATACCTGGACATGTGTACATACATGTGTGTAATTTATTTAAATGAAATTTAGATGTAATTGATTTTACTTTGAAATAATGTACCTCCAAATGTGTACTTTCATTTTATTTTCAATTAAATTCTAGGAATTTACATATATGTAGACTTCATTTGACAGTAAATAAAATCTTTCAGATACACACACACACACACACACACACACACACACAGTTATCAGGCATATTATTACACATCACACATGGAAGATACACTGATTTCCCCTAAGGAACTATTTGCACGCACTAATAGAGAAATTCAAAGGTTGTAAGATTCCGTTAATAATCTGACTAGCTCTATTGTTTATAAGAAAACATGTCAATCTATACTTCATATCTTGATTATTATTAGGGATGACCTTCATGGTACCACTCGCTATGGCTGAGATGTTATAGAGGCCATACTTGAGAGGAAGAGACAAGAGGTTGGCTTTGGTCTTTCTCTCAAGGAGGTACAGGCTTTAGTGCTTATAGTGACCCTGAAAAGGGAATTTTTTCCATCTTATGTAGAGTTACAGTATGTGAAGGGATATTAGGTTATGAGGTGTAATGATCCTACCATATCTGCATTGATATACCCACGATTTCTAGCTGTTCATGGTCATTATCCAAATAACGACCAGATTCTATTGTACTATGTGCAGTAAATTTATGTTGAGGTTTGTTTAGGGATGGAAATTAACTACACTAATTTTCCAAGACATCTAAGAGAGGGGCATGGCAGACTTGCTTATAGAGATGCTTATCACCAAGAAAATTGTGAGAGGCCAATACATAGGGCCGTTGTTGGTCAAATGGCACCTACGATAGCTCCTTCATTGACTCCTCTTGTAGATGATGTTATCTTTAGCACCCAGCTTTGTAGTGCAATTGATAGTGTGGGGGATATTTTAGTAGCTGCTGCATCCATATCGAGCGATCATGTTGGTCAGTACTTGATGTCTCGATGACACTCCAGATCGTCAGTTGGAGCATCCACTAGCGGGGCTGCACATGACATGTATACTACAGTGGGGATCCCTTCACAGTCCAGGCTAGAGGTACTTACAGGAGAGATGACATGGATGACATTGTCTAGCTTGGTTGAGGATCTGTTTGATGCTTATGCATTTATAGCAGCAGAGCATGATATCCCCATATCAAGTGTTAGATCTTGTGTGGGTACTGTTAGATTTACCTAGCCACCTCGTTCTAACCTAGACTGTTGCCATAGTGGTAGTGCTCATGAGGATCCACCCATTTACCACTCTTGTTGCAGAGGGAGAGGCACAACCTACAGACCCTTTAGTCAGTGCAGGACACCAATTTTATGATGTTGGCCTTGAGGATGTTGACTTCAGCATGGCCACTACAAGTTACCTAGATTTTTTGACACATGATGATACAGCTTCCATTCCATCTCATTTGGTTAGTTCCTTGCATTTGTCATTAGATAGACATGTGCAGTATATGCATTTTGCAGATGCAAAGATGAGCTTGGACCAGACACAACATAATCTTGATATATTGGTTGATAGGATAGAGGCTAGGGAGTCTGAGTACTATTGGGTGCCACCATCTACATAGGTATAAATTATCAAATTATATATATTTAATGTAACAATTTAAGTTATTTAAAAATTTGTAATATTTCATCTAGATGTGCATGTAAATTTACTTTTTTCTCTACCAGGATATGCCTCTTGTTACTCCTGCTTTGAGCACTGATTGTGTATGTCATCGGGACTCACTCGATGATGAAATTAGTAGTGGATAGGTAAGTTTTTAATTTATTGATGTGTGTACATGCATAGTACATGTTTTTCCACACTTCATAACATGTTTTCTTGTAATATATTTTCAAACTTAAAAAGATGTGTGCGCGCGCGTGCACACACACACACACACACACACACATGTAGGGATCTGCACATCCTTCAAAACATGATAGTCACTATGGGCATGACTTCTTAGTTAGAAGTCATCATGATGAGTCCTAGGAACTTTCATATATGATCTAGACATATTTACATACATATATATTTTTGATGTTATATTATTTCATTTATATCTACTCAGAGTCAATTGACATATGTTTTGTACACTTTGATTTATGTTTGACATGATTGACACATGTTTCATGAGCTTATAAAACTTGATCTCTATGTTTTATGTTTACATACTTGATCTTTACATACTTCATCTATTATTGATGTTTCATGTGTATGTATGTGTTATATACTTTCATTCTAATCTATACTTTCACTCTAGATACATGTGTACTCTATGATTCATTGATCTTAAACATGACTTGGGCTTGTTCACCTTGCAATGACCCTTCTCCAACTTCATAAGGTTGTGCTTCTTGAGAATTTCCTGCATACATTTAGATATTTAATTATTTTAAACAAAAGGGTCTAATTGGGTCTAATTGTGTCTACTTATGTCTAATTGTGTCTAATTGTGTCTAATTAGGTTATAAAGGGTCTAGCATTAGGTCCTAGTTCGATCTAATTAGGTCCTCAAGGGTCTAATTGGGTCCTAAATTGATTTACTAGTCCCAATTGTCCTAATTGGATCTAATTAGGTCCTAATTGGGTCTAATTGGGTTGTAAATGTCTAGGCGATTGGATCTAATTAGGTCCTAATTCTCTAATTAGGTCCTAAAGCCTATCTAACTAGGTCTAATTGGATCAAATTAGGTCCTAAAGGGTGTCATTGGATATAACTAGGTCCTAAAGGGTCTAATTAGGTTATAAAGGGTCTAATTAGGTCCTAAAGGGTGTAACTAGGTCCTAAAGGGTCTAAGTAGGTCCTAAAGGGTCTAATTGTATGCACCCTAAAATGGGTCTAATTTTAGGATCCACCTCTATTCCTTTTTCTGAAATGATGAATCCAAGTAGTATTCCAGAGGTGACTCAAAATGCACACTTTTTAGTATTTAACCTTAGTTGAAATTGTTCCATGCGATCTAGAATTACTTCCAAATCATCTAAGTGTGTATCTCTTTTTTTAGACTTGGCCAAGGTGTCATCCAAATAATCTTCCATGTTTGGATTTGTTTCAGGGTCCACCTCTATTCCTTTTTCTGAAATGATGAATCTAAGTAGTTTTCTAGAGGTGACTCCAAATGCACACTTTTTAGGATTTAACCTTAGTTGAAATTGTTCCATGCGATCTAGAATTACTTCCAAATCGTCTAAGTGTGTATCTATTTTTTTAGACTTGGCCAAGGTGTCATCCACATAATCTTCCATGTTTTTATGCATCATGTCATGAAAAATAGTTTTCATAGCTCGTTGATAGGTAGCTCCTACATTTTTTAATCCAAAATGCATAACGTTCCAACAATAGGTACCCCATGCGCAAGTGAATGTAGTCTTTTCTTGATCTTCAGGAGCTATTCAGATCCCTCCTATACAAATCACCAGGGATAAGGGAATGGTGAGAGGCATTTCAGGTAAGCTTTCTGCGTTTAGATCAGTTAAAGGTTTTAAGTATAATGCCATCATGAAGATATGAGTAAATGGCACCATAACGGGATGACTCATGACAAACAAGGGTACAAATAACATGTCTTTCTTGGGAGTCAAAAATAGGGTGATGTAACTCTTCCACCAGGAATTCAAATTTGGATTCATGTTGATCTACTTGAAGGAGTGAAGCAAGTGTAGCCATAGCATCAGCTGCTTTGTTTTCTTCTCTAGGGATTTGCTAAAATGTGACAAATGTGAAGTAGTATTTCAAGGAATCAACCATTTTCTTGTAAGGTACCATTTTATCATGTTTTGTTTGATACTCATCATTAACTAGGTCTAATTGGATCTGTTGCCTAAGGATGGCGTACTTGATCATCTCCTCAACTATTTTCAAGATAGATCTTCAGTGCTTATCGAACCAACAAAAGAAGTCAATTTCGGTATAGACAAGGCTCCACAAATAGTACACTTGGTTGAGTCCTTGTCACCTCAAGAAAAAGAATCTTACACTATGTTCTTACAGAAAAAGAAGATCAATTTTGCATAGACTTATTCAGATATGCCAAGATTGGACATAAATCTTATCATGTATCACTTATCTATAGCTCCAAATGTCAAACTAGTTAAATAGAAATTGAGGAAGATGCATCCTCACATAGCTCTTCTAGTCAAAGAAGAATTAGAAAAACTCCTTGGTGGAAAATTTATAAGAGCTATTTCCTATGCTGAATGGATATCAAACATTGTACCAGTTTCCAAACATGACAAATCCATTCGAGTTTGCACAGATTTTAGAGATGTCAATAGAGCATTCCCAAAGGATGACTTTCCACTCCCCAATATAGACATGATAGTGGATATGACTGTGGGTTATGAGATTTATTCTTTGATGGATGGTTTTTCTGGGTACAATCAGATTAAGATAGGTCCTAAAGATCAAGAAAAGATTGCAGTCACTTGTGCATGGGGTACCTATTGTTGGAACATTTTGCCTTTTGGATTAAAAAATTTAGGAGCTACCTATCAACGAGCTATGACAACTATTTTTCATGAAATGATGCATAAAAACATGGAAGATTATGTGGATGACACCTTGGCCAAGTATAAACAAAGAGATACACACTTAGACGATTTGGAAGTAATTCTAGATTGCATGGAACATTTTCAACTAAGGTTAAATCCTAAAGAGTGTGCATTTGGAGACACCTCTGGAAAACTACTTGGATTCATCATTTCAGCAAAAGGAATAAAGGTGGACCCTGAAAAAGTTCAAGCAATCATAGATATGACACCTCCTAAAAACATTATTCAAATGAGGAGTCTTCAAGGATGTCTTCAATATATGAGGAGATTCATTTCACAACTGGCAGATAGAGCTCAACCCTTCAAAAAAAACTTACACAAAGGAGTCAAATGTGTTTAGAATGAGGATTATCAAAAGAGAATAGATCAAATCAAGAGGTACTTGGTGAATCCTCCAATTTTAATGCCTCCTATCCTAGGGAAATCACTTATTTTATACATTTTAGCAACAAAATCTTCCTTGGGGGCATTACTAGCTCAGCTTGATGAAAATGGGAAAGACAGAGAAATATACTGCATTAGTCATATTGTTGTTTCATATGAGGTTAATTATACTAGCATTGAGAAAGCTTGCCTTGCTATTGTGTTTGCTTCCCAAAAGTTGTGACATTACACGCTTGCACACACTATACACCTCATAGAAAAAATAGATCCACTCAAATATTTTCTAAATAAGGCTACCCTCACAGGTAGACTTTCTAAATGGATGATGATACTTTCAGAGTTTGACATAGAGTACATTGAGTGTAAGGCAATCAAAGGACAAGCCACAACTAATAAATTGGCTGATTTCCCATTACAAGATAATGCACCTATTCACGTTGACTTTCCAAATGAGCACCTCATGTACATGACTGAAAGAACATGGAAGATGTTCTTTGATGGATCTTTTATGCAAAATGGTTTAGGAGATAGTGTGTTGTTTGTTTCTCCTCATGGGTACACAATCCCTAATTCTTATAAATTATTGTTCCCATCTACAAACAATATTTCTGAGAATGAAGCTTTAACAAATGGACTTAAGATGGCCATAAAATGGATAATCATAGAGTTACACATCTATGGGGATTCACAGCTGATAATAAACCAAGTTAATGATGAATATCAAACAAAACATGAGAAAATGGTACCTTACAAGAAAATGGTTGATTCCTTGAAACACTACTTCACATTTGTCACATTTCAACAAATCCCTAGAGCATAAAACAAAGTAGCTGATGCTATGGCTACACTTGCTTCACTCCTTCAGCTAGATTAACATGAATTCAAATTTGAATTTTTGGTGGAAGAGATACATCACCCTATTTTTGATTCCCAAGAAAGCCATATTATTTGTACCCTTGTTGGTCATGAGTCATCCCGTTATGGTTCCATTTACTCATATCTTCATGATGGAATTATACCTGAGACCTTTAACCGATCTGAACGCAGAAACCTTACCTAAAATGCCTCTCACCATTCCCTTATCGCTGGTGATTTGTATATGAGGGGTCTAGATGGAACACTTCTTAGATGCTTAGAAAAGGAATAATCTGACCAAGCATTAGTTGAAATTCATGAGGGCATCTATGGGGGACATTCCAATGGTCTTTCCATGGCCTAAAGGTTGCTTGAGGTAGGGTACTACTGGCCCACAATGTAGATTGATGTAGTAGCTTTTGCAAAGTCATGTGAAAAGTGTCAAAAACATGGTAACCTGATACATGCTCCAGGCAAGGAGTTCATTCCTTCTATATCTCATTTGCCATTTCAGTGTTGGGCCTTTGATCTTGTTGGGAAGATTCACCCCAACTAATCAGGTGGACACAAGTTTATCATCACTGCTACTGATTAGTTCACTAAATGGGTAGAAGTTGTCCCACTTTTTGTTTCCTCGGGCAAGATAGTCTCTCTATTCATTCTGGAAACATATCATCTGCTGATATGGAGTGCCTTCTAAGATTATTATTGACAATAAAGGCCAATTTAAAAATAAGGACCTTAAACAACTCTGCAAGAAATTCAAGATTAAACAACATTGGTCCTCGATTTACTTCTCGCAAGGAAATAGTCAAGCAGAGGCATCAAACAAGACCATTCTTAAAATCCTACATAGAACAGTCTGTAAGATTGGTAGAGATTGGCATTTACAAATAAACCCAGCTTTGTGGGCCTATGGAATGAATATTTGTACTCCTACTAGGGCTACTCCTTTTTTCCCTTGTGTATGGTGTTGAAGTAGTGTTACCTTTGGAATTTGAGATTTCTTCACTTCAAGTTTCTCTCCATGCTCTAGTTACAGATGAAGACTACTACACCATGAGACTTCAAGAGTTATAACTTCTAGATGAGAAACGTCAAGCATAATTTGACCATATGAGGGTATATCAAAAGTGCATGTCCAAAGCATTCAACAAAAAGCTTCGCCCTAGAAAATTCCAAGCGGGAGATCTTGTCCTACATGAAAATCCTAAGAATCAACAACATAGAGACCAAAATGGCAAATTTGAACCTAATTGGCTTGGACCTTACATCGTTACAGTAGCTTTTGGGTCAGGTGCTTATTTACTATCTACACAGGAGGGAGAATAGCTCCCTAAGCCTATCAATGTCTTGCACCTAAAGAAGTTCTATCCATGATGCCCATTCTATCTCGGGGCATCCTTTGTACATAATTATTGATCCTGACAAAATCCAAAAAATGATTTATTGTCAAAAAATTTTAAAAATTGGAAAATGTCTTGAAAAAATGATCATCTTAGTGAAAAACTAGAAATAGGTGCTTTGATGTATCTTAAAAAAAATATATATATTCCAAAAATACAAAAAAAATCAAAAAACTCAAAAATTCCAAAAAATATAGAAAAAGTGCCTTGGTGAAAATCTGGGAATAGGCGCCTTGGTAGGAAAAATTCAAAAAAAATTATAAAAAGTCCTGAAAAAAAGAAGAAAAAAATGAAAAAAAAAAAAATTACAAAATTGCAAAATCCAAGTGGTGAAAACCTGGAAACGGGCGCTACTTGAGGCCTTTGCACCCCTGTTTCTTAGCGCGTGTCTATGACACTTAGTCTTTCTCTATCATACCTTGTCCTTGTTGCCTTGGTTTGGAATTGGTCTTTGTATTTGTCTAGGGGGCATAATTGTGTTAGCTTTGGTCTCTTGGATGCATTAGTCTTTAGGACACCTCACAAATGGTGTTTTTCAACACCACCCCAACTGTATTTTTCAATACAACCCTTGACATCAAGTGTTTTTCAACACTTATTGATTTGGTCTTACCCCATTTTGTCATTTGGTCTTACTTGCTTGCAAGCATTCAATCCTTATCCTCATAACTCAGTATCAGTTAACATACTTATATTTTTAAATGCAACACTTAATGTTTGAGCTATGTCATGATCTTTTCTTTGTGTGCTGATTGTTATTGATTTTTGTTGAGTGTCCTTGTCTAATAAGTCTCTTTGGGATGCATAGCTAGAGGACTTGGGGCATGGAACATGTTTTTATTTGCTTCCTACTTTATGCTTCATTATTTTTGCACAACCATTCAGCTGGTCATCCTGGTCTCTATGTCTTAATGCGAGCATGGTTTTTCTATATTAAATTGGGGAAGCTAACATCACAGTCATCTTGACCTTTATGTCTTTGATGCTTATGTTAGAATATTTTCACATTCCAATATAATATAAATCACATTTATATCTTCATAGTTGCACTTGTGACTTGTGAATAGTGATTATTGTGTGATTTTTCGATGTCCGTTAATAATGGCCCAATGATGAAAATAAGTTCCTTAACATTCTCTAATGAATGATGAACACAAAGTCCTATGTTACAGTTTCTCTATTGCAAGTACACCTTTGCATTTCCATGTAGCTTGCATTGTTAGAACTCATGTTAGTTTGCATTTTAGGTTTCATTATGAGTTTGAGAGGGTTTCCTTCATCTTTCTTGTGGACTTTAATCAACTGTGATCATGTTTCGATCTTTATTTCCTTATCTTCTTTCGTGATCTCAATCAAAATTTTCTATCTTAAACAGTTGATTGATTTTGGGGCATTCTCTTTCCTAAGGCAAATTCTCTTTCTTCTCTCCATTTCTTTCTACCTCTTCTAAACTTCTATCTTTCATTTTCTTTCACCCCACTTCTTCTTCTTCTTCTTCTTCTTCTAATTCAACCTTGGGGCATAATCTTTCATGCTTGATGATCTACTTTGGTTCTTTGATCCTTATATCTTTCATCTTACATCGAGAACCTAATCTTTAGTTTGATTTGATCAAATTTATCAATTTGCTTTTTCTCCTCTATCTCATTTTGATTTCAATCACGAGGGGGTAGTACCTATCCAACTTTAATCCTTGATTCATCTTTATCAATCCTATCATTTGTTCCTCTTGGGTCAACCTTGCTTGAGATTCTTATCTCAGACATGTCAATTACTTACAGACAATGGTGTTGACCTTGTCTTTTTCAATCAGCTTATTTTTTGCTCTGATGTCAATTACTTATTTACAACGGTGTTGATGTCTGTATTGTCTTGTGATCCCAAATCGATCTCAGACTTCAATTTCATTCTTTGACTACATGTGTTCCCAGAATGATCACACATTAGTCAAAGAGGGGCGAATGTATGCACCCTAAAATGGTCGCCTAGACTATGGGCCCCATTTATCATTTTATCAAATTCCTAAATCAATGGTTTGGAACATTTTCAATTCAAATCAATTTCCTTGGTCAAATTGTAATTAATTCAATTATTTCAATATTTCCTAAGGTTTGATCATTTTTATTTAATTAAAAGATTAAATCTCCCTTTTAATTAAATAAAATTCATCTTATTTAATTAAATTAAATTTCTCCCTTTTAATTTAATTAAATTCATCTTATTTAATTAAATTAAATTAAATTCCTCCCATTTAATTAAATAAAATTCTTCTAATTTATTTAATTAAAAGAAAACCCCTCTTTTAATTAAATAAATAAAAAATCCGCACTTAAAGCACTGTATTTGATGAAAAAGGAAATAAATTAAATAAATAAAAATAAAAATCTTTTTTTCTTCACATCTTCCTAAGTGGTGGGATTTTTGCCTCTTAATTATAGCCTTTGATTTTTGCCTCTTAATCTCAACCGTTCACTTTTCTTTATAAGAAAACCCCTCCTTCTCATTTTAAAATATAGAATTTTTAGGTATTGTTATGCTGCATGTTTGGAGAGCAATTTTGGAGAATTTGAGCACTCAAGCTTGGATATTGCAACTTCTCTCTTCTTTTCTTCTTCTTCTTGCATCCATGGCTACTCATGTAGATTAGATTCATGTTTCCTTTCATAGATTAATCTTGCATTTGTATTTCCTTTCATAGAATAAATCTTGCATTGTTATCATTTAGATTAATTTTCTTTCATGTATTGCAATCATATAGAGTAGATCTCATTTTCATGCATTGAATCTCTCATTTCATCGTGTACTTGCATGGGCACAACTAGGTCATTTGCACTTCATGACTAAGGAGCTATGAGTCGATATTTGAGGCCTCATTCTTGAGTAACCTTGAATGGAATGACCCATAGAAGTGTGACACATTTTTAGCATACACTAATTAGGTCCTAATTGTCATAATTGGATATAATTAGGTCCCAATACATTCTAATTGGATCTAATTGTCCTACATTTGGATCTAATTGGATCTAATTAGGTCCTAATTAGATCTAATTGTCCTAATTCTCCTAATTGGATGTAATCAGGTTATAATTGGGTCTAATTGGATCCTAATTGGATCTAATTAGGTCAGGTAAAGGGTAATTGGACCTGATTAGGATATAAAGGGTCTAATTAGGTCCTAATTGAATCTAATTGGATCTAATTACATCCTAATTGGATCTAATTAGATCTAATTACATTCTAATTGGGTCTAATTAGGTCCTAATTAGTTCTAATTGTCTTAATTGTCCTAATTAGATCTAATTAGGTTCTAACTGGGTCCTAATTAGATCTAATTAGACCTAATTAGGTCCTAAAGGGTTTAATTAGGTCTAATTATGTCCTAAAGGGTCTAATTGGATCTAAGTGTGTCCTAATAGGTACAATAAGGTCTAACATGTATAATCAAGGGTCTAATTGGGTCTAAGTGGGTCTAATGGGGTCTTAAGGGGTCATATAACCTATCACAGGTTAGAGTAGGTCTAATTCGATCTAATTAGGTGGACTAAAGGGTTTTATTGGATCTAATTAGGTGGACTAATACATTTGAATTAGATCTAATTGTCCTAAATTTGGATCTAATTGGATCTAATTAGGTCCAATTAGATCTAATTGTCCTAATTAGATGTAATTAGGTCATAATTGGGTCTAATTAGATCCTAATTGGGTTTAATTAGGTCCTAAAGGGTAATTGGATCTAATTAGGTCCTAATTGGATGTAATTAGGTCCAAATTGGGTCTAATTGGATCCTAATTGGATGATCTAATTGGATGTAATTAGGTCCTAATTAGGTCCTAATTGTCCTAATTGTCCTAATTGGATGTAATTAGGTCCTAATTGGGTCTAATTAGATCATAATTGGATCTAATTGGATCTAATTAGTTTCTAAAGGGTAATTGGATCTAATTAGGTCCTAATTTGATGTAATTAGGTCCAAATTGGGTCTAATTGGATCCTAATTAGATGATTTAATTGGATCTAATTAGGTCCTAATTGAATCTAATTGTCCTAATTAGATGTAATTAGGTCCTAATTGTTTCTAATTCAATCCTAATTGGATCTAATTAGGTCATAAAGGGTCTAATTAGGTTTTAAAGGGTCTAATTAGGTCCTAATTGGATCTAATTATCCTAATTGTCCTAATTGGATGTAATTAGGTCCTAATTGGGTCTAATTGGATCCTAATTGGATCTAATTTAATCTAATTAGGTCATGTAATTAGGTATAGAATTAGGTCTTAGGTCTAATTATGTTCTAATCTAGGTCTAATTACATAGAATTTCTAGGGTTTAGGGTTTAGGGTCTTAGGTCTAATTATGTTCTAATAGGTCTAATTAGGTCTTCTTTATCAAATTAGGTTATTGCAATATCATGCTTACATGTTTCATTAAGACAAGTAATAATCATCAACTTAAAATATGGAGAGAGAGAGAGAGAGAGAGAGAGAGAGAGAGAGAGAGAGAGAGAGAGATGTACCTTGTTTCTTATGATAATATCTTTCCCGAGCTTCTTTACATAGTCTTTGTTTAGTCAGTTCTGAATAATATTGTGTACTCTTATTTAGCCTTCTTTTTTTATTTCCCATCACAATTTGAAAAAATTATCTTTTTTTTCCAAAATGTGAATAATTTTGAAACTTTAAAATTAATAATATGACAAAAACATATATTTATTTATATGTAACATTCTGAACCTGAAACGACACCTAATAAGCTAACATAGGTTTCTATCAAAAGGTATCTCTGACTTTCTATCGAAACTTGAAACTTTCTATTGAAAGTGCTTTAGTAAATGGCTAACCAATGCCAAATTATGAAAATACTTTCGATATCAAGTAGTTTTGATCGAAAATAAATAGTTTCTATCAAAACCATTTAAATTTTGGCCATTTGCAGAGGTTAAGAGAAATATGCAATTTTCATGGCTTCGGGGCTCAAGCGCTCTTCTCAAATGGAAGAATTTGGAGACTTCCTTTTGCATTGCACAAGTACTATGAACTAGCTTTCTAAAGAATATAGATTTGACCATTTTTGAATTCATTAGGTCTATGTTTTGTGATGTGCATCAAATGTAGGTTTTTTTATCAAAAATAAACCTCCAAGTTTGACATTCAATGAAAAATAGTAGAGAAAAGAAAAAAAAAATTGAAAAATAAAAGTGCCCTCCATCTTTGAGTCTACTTTCTATCAAAGAAAAAATGAATTTTGATAAATACACAATAAGTTATAAGCTATGCAGTCAAGGTATGTCAAAATTATGGTTTACGCTACTTCAAACGTTCATACAATATGCAATAATCATGATAATGTCATCAAACTAATTGCGTGCCCTCCGTATGGATGTTACAAAACCAAATTCGAAAGAAGTGCATTGATATCTATTTTATAAAAAAAGTTATTCCCTATGAAGTCAATGTAACTTTTTGAAACTGACGTTTCCAGCAACATAGTAGTTTTAGTGGGAGAATATATATATATAAAATCCTAAAAGACTCTAGTTTACTTCATCTTCTGATTTCAAACGGTTTAATGACAATATGCATCTGAATCTGAAAGTTTCTTTCAAAATGTAGACTTCACTATCCATTTAGGAAAAAAAGTGTAACCCACTATTGTGGGATCACCCGGTCCTAGGTTTCCTAAGTGATCATATATTGTAATAGGTCATCTGAAGGGGTCATCATATCATAATAAGATTTGTTAAGGAATTTTATGTCACAAAAAGTCCTAATAAGGGTTCCTAGGTGTCCTAAGGGGTCATATATCTTAAAAGGACCGATTATGTCATAATAGAACCTATCATGTCATAATAGATCCTATAATGTCATAATAGGGCCTATTATATCATAATAAGTCATACTGAGCGCTCTTAAAGAATCTTAAGGAATCTTATGTCACAATAAGGGTTGTTAAGGAAACTTATGTCCCAAATAGTCTAAATAAGGGGTCTTAGGTGTCTTAAGGTATCATATGTTGTAATAGGTCATCTTAAGGGGTCATATGTTGCAATAGGTAATCTTAAGGGGCCATATGTCATAATAGGACCTATTATATCATAATAGGTCATACTAAGGGTTCTTAAGGAATATTTTGGAATCTTATGTCACAATAAGGGTTTTTAAGGAATCTTGATCTACTTGGAAATCCGTCAAGCAATCACACATGCAAATTTCTGCTTCTGCCTTTTGCCTTCTCTGCTAGATCATGCCAAATAGTAAATCAACTATGCAAACCTTTTGCATACACATATACTCTTGCACACTTCATGAATAACCCCTTGAGGTTATCATATACCTCTCTATCTAGGTCAGATAAATCTTTTTCCATTTAAACAAGATCGTAGATCTTAGGTTAGGTTAGATCCAATGGATCATCCCATCTTTGCATTACATTTATTTCTCCAAAGAAGTCTCTAATTAAATCTTTAAACCATGCATTAATTACAGTTACCCATACATCAAATGATGTGGATCAATCTTTAATTAACATTACATATCCCAATGAAATTAACTAAGTCAGCCAGAGATCTCAAATCTCGTCATTAATCCAATTACATTAAGTTGGCCAACATCACTGTTTCCACTCAGCAATTTCAATGGTGCTCAGCATTGAGAAACTTTTTTCTCGTCATAAGTAACTTTACTCGACACAAGCAACTTTGCTTGGCACAAGCCAAACTTGCTCGGCATAGAACAACCGGAAAATCTATCTTTGAAAGATAAACAACTAATTACTTTGCTAGAGTGCCAACTAATCAAGTACACTTTGAATTTCCTTAACTCGACCATTCACTTGGTCTTCTTGTTAAATCTTCTTCATCAACAATAGATATGGTTCTTAAATAGATAACAATAGTCTCACCAATTAAGGTTTGACAGCAATGAAAAACTAACAATTGCTTGCATTGTCACTTTCCAACACTATTTAAGGTTGTTGGTAGTCAGTTTAACTCATATTTTCAATACCCATCTCTATCAAAGGTGATGAAAGGGAGGACCCAGATGGGCCTTGCAGGGTTTGCTTCATTGTTGTTAGGGGTTCCTTCTGCTCTGATATTACTAGCTCTCTTGCATTCTTTATTTTCCTTGTAATGATGCCAATGATGGCAACATTGACCATTACTTTTTCTTTCATTAGAGTACTTCATTCCTACTTTCCATTCAATCTACGTCATCTTCTCAAGAAGAGGAAGATGGTGATGGTAGGCCTATAATAATTGACAGTTTTGGATTATTTCCAGAGCCTTTTATTATTGTGTGGATTGATCCTTTCTTAAATAGATGAGCCATTTTTGTTAACATTCTTTTGTATTTTGTGACAAATTCTTGAGATTTCATTTCATTGTAACTATGTTTTTTGGTGTTTTATTCTCTTCTACTATCTTGGTTATTTGTGAATAAACTATGTGTGCACTAGTACATTTGAACTTATTTTTTGACCAACAAATAAAAAGGTTTTGTTTGGTTGGATTATAGAAGGAAATATTTCATTTTTTTTAATCCATACCTTTGTTGGTCAAAATTTTTACCAACACAACCATAAATTAAAAAAAAAAAGGTTTCACATTTCATTATTCCATGCACAGCGAATTTGATCAAGGGTGAAGCGCTAAGGAGGAAGCACTATTTGGGGAAGAAGTATTTGGAATACAATATTTGGGGAAGCATGATGAATTTGATCAAGGGAAAAGTGTGAAGGAGGAAACACTATTTGGGGAAGCACTATTTGAAATACAAAAGATTCACAGTTCAGAGTATGTTCCTTTTGTCTTCTCTTGTTCTATTTGTGGCACTATCGTTCTTGTGATGAACATATAGCTTATTAACCCTGCAAATTCATTTGTACATCTTCGTGGTGAAATTATTTTTTATGCATCCTTGGTGTTTTTCATTCATTTAAACATTTTATGTGTTTCATTATATTAGTCTACCGCAAACTATTAGATGAATTAACATCCACTGCCAGTCCATTGATGCACACTGTCCTCCCGAATTCATTGGATTTGTCTCAACCTAGTTTGTATTTTCACTATTGGATTATCTATGCCGTTGGATGAAAATAAAATTAGGGGAATACACTTTAATTTATCCAACACTCAGAGCTGTGGAGGTTGCCGAACCGCTTCAAGTTTGATGCGCTAGGCTAATCGAGTTTAGAATGTTTAGCCAGTGGGAGAAAGAAGGAACAAAAATCTACAGTCGGTGGTGGATAGAGGTCAAGGAGTTGACCATGCCAAGACATTAGAAGGCCACAAAAAAATTCCCAATCATATGTTACTATTCCAAACACCCAACTTTGAACTAATCCATTAAACTCAAATCTAGCTTAATCACCTAGGGTTTGTGTTGAACTAGTTTGAAGTTGCCGGGATAGAATCAGTCACTCGCTGTTTGGACTGTGAAGTGGTGATTGTAGAAGATTGAGACCAAAACATAAAAGATAATTGGGGAGTATTATCAGAGTATTCTATGTTAATCATTTGCAATAGGGAATAAAAGAATTTCTTAGAAGGCAATTGGTGGATAGGATAGTTCCCTGAATTTGGAGGTATTCAAAGACTAAGGAATTTGTCAGAATTAGTTGAAACCATTGTTCATAGTTTAAAGTAAAATTCTCAATCGGTTGTGTAGTAGATTGGGCCTATTAAGCTTTAGTTGCCACCACTCTGCATCAAGATAATTGGTAGATAGGGTAGTTCCCTGATTTAATCTTATTTCATAGTGCATCAAAATAATTGATCACTCCACATAAATTATCATTGAGTGGTCTCATAAAAAGATAAAGTAATATTTATCCATATGGAAGTAACCAACATAAATAATGATAATAATTAAGGAATAAAATTGAAGTTAATAGATATCACAAATATACAAGATAAATTTAGGAGAGATATTTTCCATCAATCAAAAAAATGATCTAATACATCAAAATATTTTGCAAGAAAGTGACATGGAGAACATGATCCAAATGATACAACAACAACTATAGAGACAAATCAATTAAATATCAACAATATGGTTAAGAAACAAGTAATGATGGTAAAATATTAAGAAACAAATAAAAGTGAAATATGAATAAGAAAATATAATCTAGCTATGATTGAAAGTGGAGAAATGGTTTAATGGATATAGACCAACATATTAAGAAATTAGAGGATGCTTGTAGTAAGATATTTGAATTATAAATTAGTACCAAATTAGTTTGGAATACATTGTGAGGAACTATAAAATGGATTAACCAATAGTCACTAGAAGATCAATGCAATAGAAAATATTATCTTTGTGTGTGTGTAATAATAATAATAATTGTCCATAAATGTGTATAATTTTTTGAATCTTTAGGTTATGAATATGTTATTTACACACTATTCTCATTGCATCATGTTAGGGTTAATTTCTTGAACATAAATAATCTATACCATAGGATTATGTTTTCCTATCAAAAAGTACCCTACAAATATCTTAAGACCCTCTTAACTATACCAAAGTGATTTAGGATTAGTCATGAATTAAATAAGAGCTCTCACTAATTGGAAAACAAATTATATTTTATACACCATAGTGTACATCAAAATTCTAATATCTCTTCCATTAGTTACTCAATCCATGTCCTCTTTTGACTAGGTGTAGATGAGCACTAATTTAATGATAGCTTTATCCCATTAAAATCACCATTTGGTGTTCAAAGATATCAGAGATTGAAATCATTAAAGCATTACAATCACCATTTTATGTTCTTGTTGGAAACGCATTAAAATCACCATTTGGTGTTGAAAGATATCAGAGATTAAAGAAGACTGGCAGTCCATTATGAAACTAGGTATTATATATTATACATCCTTGGTGCTTACATTAAGAATGGATTGATTCATAGATATATAGGACAACCCTTCATTATTGCAATTGATTCTAATATTAGACAAGAATATAGAATTCATTATAATATTAATCAGTAAGAAGTGGGGCAAACTTAGAATAATATCATAGTAGATAATACCAATTTGAATTCTAATGGAGAGTTTTAGAAAAAATCGAACAAGGTTCTACATAGAAACCATGAACATACCACTATGATGAGGCCTGTTTGAACAAAGATGAATATTACACCCATAAAAGTACCCATACATGCAAGAAAATCCACCTTATCTACCTTATATTGGAGACCCAAACTCAATTCTCCGATGGCTACAAGGGCAAACAAAATCCCTATGGCCCTAAACATGAAGAAGTAGGATGCTCAAAAAACATAGTTACCTTTGACAAACCAAGTCTAGAGAAGTCTCTGGTGCATCTATAGAATAGTACCTTCTTTGCTAAAAGGACTAAACTTTGGCCATCAATACTTTGCTTCCAGCGCTACTGTAAGGATTAGTGAGGTGAGGATTGGTCAGACAATTCTGAAAGAGTTAACATTAGAAGGTAGCCTTGATAACTCCACTTTTCCTACGATTCAATAGATTTCTCAAGGACATTTCTTTGTACTTGAGGTAAAAAATACCATATGGGGTATTATTTTGATTAATGATTAATCATTATTGGTGACAAGGTCCTGAAATATCCTTCAGTCCAAAAGAAGTTGAATTATTGCCAACATTTTGATTTGAGGTTAAAAATACCATACAGGGTATTATTTTGATTAATGATTAATTATTGTTGGTGACAAGATCCTAAAATATCCTATAGTCCAAAAGAAGGTGAATTTGTATGCACCCTAAAATGCTCACCTAGACTTTGGGCCCCATTTATCAATTTATCAAATTTCTGAATCAATGCTTTACAATATTTTCAATTCAAATCAATTTCCTTGATCAAATTGTAATTAATTCAATTATTCAATTATTTCAATATTTCTTAAAGTTTGATCATTTTTATCTAATTAAAATATTTAATTTTATTCTTAATTAAATAAAATTTATCTTATTTAATTAAAAAATTTAATCTCCCTTTTAATTAAATGAAATTCCTATTATTTAATTAAAAGATTTAATCTCCATTTTAATTAAATTCCTCTTATTTAATTAAATTTAATTTCCCCCATTTAATTAAATAAAGTTCTTCTAATTTATTTAATTATAAAGAAAACCCCTCTTTTAATTAAATAACTAAAAATCCCCACTTAAAGCACTTTATTTGATGAAAAAGGTAATAAATTAAATGAAAATTAAATAGAAATTCCTTTTTCTTCACATCTTCCTAAGTGGTGGGATTTTTGCCTCTTAATCATAGCCTTTGATTTTTGCCTCTTAATCTCAACCGTTCACTTTCCTATATAAGGAAATCTCTCATTCTCATTTAGAGATCATCTACAATTATAGTATTGTTATGCTACAGGTTTGGAGAGCAATTTTGGAGGAGGATTTGAGCACTCAAGCTTGGATATTGCAACTTCTCTCTTCTTTTCTTCTTCTTTTTGCATTCATGGCTACTCATGTAGATTAGATTCATGTTTATTTTCATAGATTAGATTTGCATTTGTATTTCCTTTCATAGATTTATCATGCATTGTTATCATTTAGATTAATTTCCCTTTCATGCATTGCAATCATATAGATTATATCTCAATTTCATGCATTGAATCTCTGGTTTCATGGTGTACTTGCATAGGCACTAACTAGGCCAATCTGAGGGCCTCCATTTCACACCTTTGCATTCCATGACTAGAGAGCTATGGATCGATATTTGAGGCCTCATTCTTGAGTAACCTTGGATGGAATGATTCATAGAAGTGTGTCAACATTTTAGCACACAGAATTATTGAAAATATTTTGATTAGATATTATAAACAAGTTAGAATGATATTATATGTAATATGGGATGATAGGAAGTAGTTATTAACATAGAATTTAATACTAGTTGTTGTCAACATAGATATTAATGTTGACACAACTTGCTAAGTAGTTGTTGACATAGAATTTTGTAGGTAGTATTCAAATCTATGATCAATGTAATTATTACAATGCATAAGTGGCATAGATTCCTTGAGTTAGGCAGTTCTAAACAGTTAACTGGCCACACATCCTCCATTCTAGTAAGTTAGAACTAATTGACCACATGTACTTATTCTATTCCTAAATGAAAAGTAAATACAATTTCAACTATCCTACTCTTATGCTGACAGACCAATCACTAAAAAACTATGGATATATTAGGATAAAAGGCATTATACAGTTGCCTTATTATATTATTCATTTTTATGTAATAACGTTGGATTAGGAAATTGAAAAAAAAATCAATTCCAGAAACAACAGTTACTATCCGATGGAAACTTATATTGTTAAGACATTGTATGTTCAACTTAGAAGTATCAAATATTTAGCATGATTCCACACACATCCAAAACAGAAAAGTGGGCCAAGAAACAATGTTTGTCATAATGAAACTTGAGACCCATAGCTTGTCACTTAGACACATTTATTTGTGATTACTTGTCCATATGTGAGTGTGGTGGAATTGACCACAATTTTTCA
>MU228217.1:798244-851509 GCA_018584345.1 Thuja plicata
GAACAAAATGGTTTCTCATTAACATGGGAAGGTGTTGCTTCATTGGTTAGAGAAGCTCATCGTAATGGAGATTCCAATGTTACACCAATGGTAATTGATCTAGCATATGGTTTAAGAGGTAGAGAGGCACGTACAAATTTATTAATTATCATTACTCGTATGTTTCATATCAACTCATGATACAAATAATTTTCACACGCTTGATAAATTGCAGGTCAAGCACCACAAAGCTATGTACTATCATGGAAGAAAATTACACATAAAAAAGTTGGATGACACAAAGAAAACTTGTGATTCTAGGATAAATGCAGTTTTTGAGGTCACTAATATATCATCTAGAAATGACTTATATCCTCAACAATCTCAAAATTAATAGTATGGCATCTTGGATGATATAATTGAGTGTGACATTAACTCCTTCAAAGTAGTTCTATTTTTTGTTAAATGGTACAAGCTACGACTGAATCAAAATGATCTAGATAGAACTGTTATTCGACAGGATAATGGATTTACAATGATTAATACAAGGTTGTTTGAGCCAGTTGGAGATGAGCCCTATGTTCTTCCAAGCCAATGTGAGCAAGTGTTTTACTCAGAGGTTCCACATAAATAGGGTTGGTCATTTGTTGTTAGACATGATCCAAGAGGAAGGCTGATAAAGTATAATGTTATGGAAGAAGAAGATATTGAAGATGATGAAGAAGCAGATGATGAAGATCAAGATGATGGTGATGATGGTGATGATGAAAATAATGATAGTGATGATGGCAGTGATGATAGTGGTGATGATGATGATGATGACAATGATGATGATGATGGTGATGATAACGATGATGATGGTGATGATGGCGATGATGATGATGATGATGATGATGATGATGATGATGATGATGATGATGAGATGGATGAAGATGATGATCAATGACATATTCTAATGATTACATATTTATTGTGTTCAATTCCAATGATTACAACATAGGTGATTTATAATTACCAATGTTTTTCTTACGATGCTCAATTATTTGTTGCTGATACATGTATATATTATGTTTGATTATCACCCTTTTGGAAAATAGGCAATTGACTATAGACATCATCACCCCTTCTGTTGACGATCTTGCATTCCATATATAAGGTAACTTTTTTCATGTTTATGATGTTTCATATTGTTCATGTTGTCTTCTAAGTTATTTGTAGCATGTGTATCATGTAACTTTTAGCTAACTTAAGATAAATGATTAACATATGCAGAAAATTTAACCCCTTTGGCGTGGATCATGCACAGTGACATGGATCAATAGGTATAAGTCAATAAATATACATAATTTTCTTATATTCTTCTTGTTTATCACTGAGCACGTATGATATAAATAGACATATAATATAATCATATAATATATATATAGACAAAGAAGAACCATATAGACATATAATTATATAATCACTTTCAACTTAGTACATTTTATATCTCCCACATATAGACAAAGAAGAACCGTACGTATGGGTCATGACCTGATTATTCTATATATATTATTTAAATAATATCAAAATTCTATTTGAAGCGGGGACATGACAATATCTCATTTGACAGATTGATGGACCCACCAAATAGGTACTTGTAGGATCTATCTACATCGAATGAGGGAAATGAGGGAATGGTAGATGAAAGGGTAAAAGCACAATAATCTGTCACCTTTTAGGATAACTTATCTGCATAGCTAAATTTTAGTATTTATAACTAAAATTTAATTTTGGCCAAACATATGGTCTAGCTATATTCACTATAGTTAAGTTAGATAATTTCTTTAACTTTTCCAATCAGAAATGTCTATTAAATGCATGTTTTATACCACTTTGAGTCTAATTACCGTAGAAATAAAATTATTTCAGAAAAGTGACAGTTCAATAACTCTAAGTCTTTTTAATGATATTTTTTAAAAATACAAAAATACCCTTTTTTAGATATCAGAGTCAAGAATATCTCTCATAGATTTTATAGTGTTTTAACTAGACATAGTCTATTATAATTAAAAAATATTGCAAGTAGGTATTTTAACAGTCAAGGAGATGTTGATTTGGAGAAAGAAAAAAAATAGTAAAACATATTAAATAAATTTGAAAAACATATGGTGTACTAGAAGAGAGAGTCCTTTTCAAGAATATATATTTCTTTTTTTGATTGGGATATATTTGTTATGAATAACATGGCGGGAGATGAAAACTGTCAATTTCAGGTGAGTTGGAATTTGAATTGTTATAAAACAGAAACTATAGGTAACAAACCAATTTTTATTTCTTCATGCACTAGCTATATATGTCATCTATAACATATTTTGAAATTAGGGGAAAAAATATTTATTTACATATAATGTTTTGGCGGGAACTAGACCCCTAATTTTCAATATGTTTCTACAATTGAAAAATTATTTTTAAACATTAAAAAAAATATCAAAACTTATTCAAAAAAATTATTAAAAATATTAATCATAAACTTCATCCATTTTAAAACATTTTATTAGTTTACATCATCTTCAAATTCCAAACATAAATGTCACTTTTATACTATTGAAGCTGAACAACTTTGATTTTGTTAGCCTTTGCCTTTATAAAAGGGTGACAGATTATTGTGCTTTTACCCGAAAGTTGTACATGTAGTACGAATAAAATGGGGAGATTAACTAGAGGTTAAAAGATTAGAAAAAAAATTGATAAACACGTGCAATTTTTCCTTGCTAAAGGGGGGTCATGTTCTTATGATTATGAGACCAAAGGCGACATCAAGGTGCCCTTTTGGTACACACATATTGAGAAAGAATGGGTACCCAATGAGCTACCTCCAATTAACATTGATTTTTGTGTTAATGAGAGGATATATCACATAGCTCCATCTTAATTACATGGTTTGGGCCTATTTTCCATGGATGGGATAAATGTATGTTACAAAAATTTTGTTGAATTGTTCAAGTATGTTGGTACTTGTTACAATTACAATGATTGGCTGCGGATTGTTCAATATAAAAAAAGTATGCGTAGGTATGCACTATCAAAAAATTATATAAAATGGAAAGAAAATGATCAAAGTAAAAGATTTGCAATGTACATTGATGGGAGACCAAAAGCAATAGGTCATATTGCAGGTTTTATAAATAGTACGCAACCTTCCTCAACTAATAAGCAACCCAATTACATATTTGAGGCGCGTGAGGGATTCAAGTTTTTGTATGTGCGATAAAGTCAATAAGTGAAGGGGAAGAACTGCTAATAAATTACCATTTAAATCACATAGATATAAACAAAGTTACTATCTTGAGGGTGGTAAGTACTATATACCATTTTATTAACAAGTTTTTTTGCTAAGTCTATTGCTTTCAGTTCACTAAATCTTTTATATTTAATCTTTGTCACAAGATGATATGGATCCCGTACATGATGAGGCAACGAGGATGCTCCTCCCACCCATTCTTTAGCAATGGTAAACCTTATTGAAATTGTACAATTTAGATATTTGAAAAATGTTATATTATTACATTAATTTATTTAGGGTTTTTGAGTTTTTATGATAGCTTTACTGATATTCCTATCACAATTTGATGTTCAGGATAGGGGAAAAGAACTTGCAGCAATAGAGGAAATAGCTACCCCTTCTGATGATGATATCGCAGAAACACCTAATATAACAGTTATGTTGAGGAAAAAACTAAAAAAAATCAATTTAGAAATTATGAGCATTTTGGATGAAGAAAATCCAACCAAGGAGATGTTGAAGAGGCAATCTGAATTGATGGCGCAAGCACGTTGTTATGAAGTAATAATTAATGAGTCTTTAGTTATAACAAAAGTTCAATAAAGGTTTATATTTTATAATCTTTTATGTTGTGAAATAAAATATGTAATATGTGTTCTTGTTACAAGATTTTTAAGAAACTCTAGTACCTGGTCAAGGACAATGCGGTGAGACTGGTAGTAGCAGAGCTCCAGCTGCCTCAGGTAAAATAATCCTTTAGTTGACAAGTAACAAGGAATTTTTTCTTTGGAACATTCAAAAAATTCTTAGGTTAACTCTTACTTTTATTATTTTAGAATGTCTTTGCTAACAATGTATTGTTCAGTTCATCAAGTGTAGGCGAATCCTCCTAGGAGGTCGATGGACGTCCATCCGAGATTGCCGAGTGTAATGTTGGCAACAAGGGGCATGCAAACATCAACACCTTTAGGGTCTATGCATTGTAAATCCTTGTTTTCCTATATTTGGTTTTGTGTTAATTATGATTTGATAATTTGTACTTTAATCTTGGGTGTATCTCATAGTGGATTAATTTTGTGGAGTAGGAGACACACTCGCGACACCATTTGGTATGCCAAATATAGATCAAAGTACATGTATTGGTGATAATTCACCATCATTTCCTCGATCTACCTGTGTTTCTAGGATGGGAGTTATGCGGACATCATTGTTGATTGACGATAATAAATTGATGCCTTTAAAATGTCCTAAGCTTCCAAGTACTTTAAAATTAATATTTTTTATATTGTAATATGCATTTACCTATTCATAACAAGTTTTGGATTGATCATCCTATGAATTTTTTTGCAGGAAATGATTCATTTTATAAGACTCTTTATGACCTCACACTGAGGATATTTGGGCCCACCATACGTACAATGTGGAACATCATAAGTGAACTAAGCCTATCCCACTATTTTTTTTCATATCATTAATTGGTACAATATTTTTCCTTTAATTCAGGTATTTTCTTTTACTATATTCAAGGTACACAACTTTAGTTCATTTTTCTATCTAATAATTTTGTGTTTTTTCTTAAAAGGTGGAACTTGCAAGACCAAAAATTAAAATATCAGCTCATTAAAGATTTACAACATGAGTTTGGTAGTAGTATTTTTGGGGAGAAGAAATTTTTAGAAAGAGCTGTCAAACATCTTAAGAATGTGAGGGACTCATATAGAAAGTGTCTCGTCCAGAATGCAAAGTATGAGCGTCCTCCCTTTATTCCAGTGAGGGATTGGAATGAGTTCATTTTGGATGCAAAGGAGAAAGGGGATGCTCAAAGAGGAATTACACTAGAAAATGAGAGAAGAAGATATGCAATAGTATTAACTACTAGTACAATGTAATAATTCACTAATTAGTGATCTTTATATCTATATCCTCTAACATATTTCAAACTTTTCATAGGTTGCAGGACACATCAAAGGCAACAAAGGCTAGGCTGCAAAAGATTGGGCAACACAGACTTGGCTCTGGTGGATATTCCAAAGTTAAAGCATGAATTGTAAGTAGCAGTAAATGAATTTCAGAGAAAAATTATTTATAAAATGCAAATAATTTTGTTTAATCAAAAAATACAAGGCTTTGAATTTAATGTAGAGGCCACGACAGAACACAAAAAAATTGCCTTCAAGGAAGGCTATAAATTCATGGATGAACACCTACGCCAAGCTTCCACTGGCCCAACCCAAGAGTCTCCTACATCATGTGAGAAGGTAAATATGCCAAAAAATATATTAGAAATTGAATACTTGAGCAACAATCTATTTGATAATAATGTGCATGACATTGCAATGCAACCTCTTAATCATAACACAGATCCTACGCCACATGATGAAGGCCCTAATGTGCATCGTAGTGTCGATGGAGGTGTTCATTTTCTATTTAAAATTAATTATATAATTATTAATACAATTTAACAACTTAAATTGAACTTGGTCTAACCTTTTTTGTGTATATTTTAGAGGATACAAAATGTCATGTTGAACGAGTGCCGGAGGATGTTCAGACTAATCACCATGTAGATCATGTGGCACATTTAGGTAAAGAAAATTTATGTTTTGTTCTTTTAAATTGATTTTTTGATTTATAGTTTCTTTACTTAATTAAATACTTGCAATTCACTAATATAAAATGGCATGAATTTAACTCATGACGTAGTTGTTATTGTAGCAGACCCCCCTTTGGCGCAGCGGTCTCGTGCTCCTAAACATATGAGGAGGAGACATGCGTTGGAATTAGAATTAGTAGAGCATGGGAATGACGAGGACATTGATCTTCCTCTTAGAAATTACATCATTAAAAAAAATGGAGACCTTAATAGAGTTGAAAAGGGTGTGAAGATCAAGAAACCCAAAAATAAATTATTATAATTAACATTTTTTGCTAATGAAAGAACGTTGTCTTAATGGATGTAATTTTGTACTAGTAATGTTGATGAATGATGTGTTAATGAATTATTCATGAATGTTGTGTGTTTATGAATTTTATGTGTTAATGAATGTTATCATGTGATTATAATGATTGAATGTTATATTTATAAAATGGATGAATGAATGAATGTTATTAGATGTTAATGGGGAATTTAGAGTGATGTTAGGGGGGGGGGGGGGGGGGGCCAAANGGAGGGGCCAAATGAGCTTCCACCTTCATGTGGCTGGCCTTGTTAAGTAGAGAATATTAAACTATTCTCGAAACCAAGTGAAGCTCAAACTTTAAAGATAAGCTTAGAGTTAATAGTGACAGCCAATTAGCAACTCAAAATGAAGTTCATCGTTACAGGTATCTTGCATTCTCAATGTTTAGAGCATTATTAAAAGCACTATTATAAACATTTATTACTGTTATGACCTTTATGCATATCGACACTCTATCAATGGTTTTTTGCACACTTTACTAATCAAATAGGTGTGATAGATTTCCTTTATAGCTATTGATTGTTGTTTTCTTTTGCATAGATCTCACAGATAATTATGTTAGCACTTCTATATCTAAAGAATTTGGTTTCCCGACTAGCTTGATAAAATTGTAAGTTCTCTATTTTCTTCTCTCTTTTGTTTTGTGATAGATATAAATAATGGACTATGATTCACTAGGCTTTTTTTTTTCTTTTCATATTAAGTGACTAGAAGTAAAATGTGCGGATGAGACAAAGTTTATACATTCAATTTGTAGAGTTGCAACACCACTAAAACTTCAATAGCTATGTGATTTCTCTTTCTTGTTGACCCATAGAGCTATTCATGGATAAATCTCCTTGAATAACAATTGTACTTAGGATAGCAATTGTGCTATTCCTTGAAAAGTTTCTAACCTAGAAAAGACAATTTATAGGTAACAAATGCAATTTCAATAAATTTGTTTTCCTTGTATTACCTAGTCTTTTAAACTTGTGACTAGCTCTTGATGCCTCGTATCTCTATCTATTATAACAACATGATTATTTACACCTCATTGTATATTTTTATTCTCACTTGTAGCTTCCATATCTTTGACATGGATTTGTTATTTCACTCGTTGTTTATGTTATCTTAATTATCATTGCTTCAAAAGTATTGACAATGTTCTTATTTAATACTGTGATGCTTTGTGTAACACTCTGCTACAATTATTTTTACAATAATAGTGTCATGATTTGTAATGTTGCATATATCTCTGTTGTTACACAGATACATTATTCACTTTGTGGCATGTTTTCAAACCTCCAATATGGACTAGCCACTATCCACTCAAAGAAGATAATAGAGACAGGCAAAGTCTTAATAGCCTTAAAGCAATAGTCAAAGATCTTAGAACAACAATGTATAACTCATGAGAACAATGAGTGATCTTATGTTTAAAAAAAAAATGGCTCTTTACTCACTAAATGGTCATATCTTATCTGCTTCTTTTTTGTATGTCTCATAAGGATATGTTGTTCTCAACATTAATGGCTTCCTCGACCACTGATTTGAGGCTTCTTTGACCTTTACTTTAACATATTGTACCATTGTCTTTTCACTATCACATGTGTAGTGGTCTTCATTATTGATGCTTTTTGCAATCCTATAGCTAGTTATTCACAGACTTACCGATCAAAGATATGTATTATAATTGTTCTTAACATTATGCCAATATGTCATTAATAGAAAAAAATCTATGTAAAGTTTTACTAGTAGTCCTCTTGACCATTGATGCTTTTTCTAGCTCCACATATTGATATTCAACCTTGCATTGATCTATTTCCTGATTTGTTCCATGGCTATCTAATAAGCTATGTTGATGGTTGTCCATAATCACTATATTTAGTAGCAACATTGGCCAAGTTTCTTGTTGATGAATAGTTTGTATAAATTTTTCTAATGTTGTTCCTGAGCACCATGAAAATCACTGCATTTTCTGCTATATCTTGTACCCATGGACTTGTTTTGATCTTCTTCATTCCATTGTACTGATCATAATATCAATATATTCTAATGTACCCTTAGCACTATTTAATGTCTTATTGATAATGCTTCTACAACAACTCCTTCAATCATTGTTCAAGCAATGTGATTGTTGTTTTCATCGCCAAGGGTTTCCACTTCAATTTAGAATTTTGCAATTTTGAAAGAAAACTATTTCATTTGATTGGTATAATTTACTTCATTTTTCCTATGCTTCTGAAGATCTATTAAAGCCTCTTGAAAATTTGATGAAAGTGATTCACACTGTCATTCATGTCATGATCTTTGACTCTTCATTCCTCTTATGATTCTAGGCTTACTTCCTCACATGAGCTTTGATGCTAGAAACTCTTGATGTTTTGGGCTTGGTATTGCTATAGGAACATGATGGTTTTGCCTTCATTTGCAAGCATGACTAATATTATGAAACCCTCTCTTTTATATTTAGGTATTAAAGTAGTAATAGTATTGTTGTACTTCTTTTATGGATGGAATTTTCAAGTTTACTATTTTCCTTTGAATTTGAGGTGAGCATCTTGAAATCATGACTTTTACATATACAAATATTCCATGATTGCCTAAAACATATTTTTCCTTATTGTTATAATGAACATGATATCTTTGTATCTCAAAGTTTTACATGTCATTTCTCATGTCATGAATGATATATCTTGGTTGTTTGTTACCCCATTGCACAAACCTATTCCATATCAAAATCTATAGACATTGATTGTTGTTTTCTTTTGCATGGATCTCACAGATAAACATGTATGCAAAGAATATTTCCACTAGCTTCTGCACTTCCCTCTGCATCCCATGAAAGAATACAGACCTCATCTTGTGTAAGCACATCATGGTATCCAGAACATGGTGAGGTAGAAACCAAGTTGTCTTTCCAATTACTTGCACGACCTTGCACCTTGAGTTGCCAATCTGCTCCAACTAATGCCAGGTCCAATATTGGATCCAGTCCCTGATCAAGTTCAAACTTTGCTCTATTTGGGTGATCTCTCTTGACTCTCACCTGAAGACAAAAGAAAATTAAAGAAACTTGTTTTTTAAAGTATTATTTACATGTTTTTTGATTTCATGGGCCTATGAAAAGAGACTCACTTGAGTAGCAAGTAGAGTTAAATCTCCATCTTCAAATGTAAGAGTTCCCTGAGGTTTGATCAATTTTGGATCCGCCAAGCTAGCCATTAAGCTCAAGTTCACCACTTAGTGCAAAGTTCAGTAACATACTGAGATAAATAGAATCACTCAATAACTTAATTAGACCATTTCTTGGATAATTTAATTTATGTAATGGTGGGACCCTTGTTGTTTCTGTGATGTCTGATTCTTTCTCTTTCTATGAAGAATGATTTCAGTGATGCCTTCTTCTTGGTGAAATGGTGTATTTGATACTAGGTGAAATGGTCTATTTGATGTATGTAATGTCGAATATAGGATGTATAGAATTGAGTGATATATCAGTGTAAAGTGAACATGGTTTTATTGTGAGATAAGTGTGAAGTGAACATGTACATAATTCCTCTCTATTTGATGTAGACAAAAGCATGATGCACTCTTTGCATAATAATGGTGATGCACACTCCTATAAATTATATATGTGATTCCATGCATTCTAATGAACCAATTGCTATATGATTCTAAAGCAAGTATGCTGATAATAAATATTGAAGTAATGAGCTTAATGAAGTAACAAGCTTGATGAAGAGAGAGAAGCAGGTGGCCTTTCCCCTATGGTTAGGTCACGAAATAATAGATGAAGCTATAAGTTTGTCAATTAATGAGTAATATTCATTAGTTAGTGTTAGTCAAATTAGTTAGTGTTAGTTCTAGTAAGTTCGTTGGGTTGTTTGTGAGTCTAGTGAGTAGGCTTAGTTAGGAAAATGAGTGTCTTCTAAAAGAGGTTCAGGGTTTGAATGGGTTCCTTTGGTTAATTAGTGATAAAAAGAATATAGAGAGTACAAAGTCTAAGTCTAGTATAAGATTCCTATTTGTTAGGAGTTTCCTAATGAGAGGATATGTACTATCATATTATATCACGATTAGCTTACTCCTTACTTGGAACTAGGTCTCTAATCAAGATAGTACTTGACATGAATAAGATATACTTATGCTAAGCTTAACAACACACATAACTCTATTGCTCTATCACTCTATCTCTATTCCTATATAACTATAGAAGGAAAAACAACTTATGCATGCATAAATTAACACAACTACCTAAGCGTTAGAGACTTTTCTAAACTTTAATAAAATAAATCGTAGATACTTTGCCCTATATAGATTAGTGAAAATTTCATAAAAGAAAGATCTTACTATAGAAGGAACAAGAGGAACCTTATCTTATCTCTATTAGTTATTTGATCCTATACTGATACTAAACTAATCATATCTTTGACTATACTAAACCCATCAATAATATATATATATATATATTTTAAACAAAAATTTGTATTGGTCTCTTTTTCGACATTCTAATATCAGTAGTTTCGACGAGAATGCCATGTGTTCGACGTCAATGGAAATGAATGTTTGTTGAAAAAATGAGACACTGTTTATGATGTTTTGACATGACTTCTATGTGTTTGACATTGATTCTGGCCAACTGTGGTCGACAAAGTGACACACTGTGTTTGATGTTTCGATGAGACTGCTATATGCTCAACGTTAATTGTGACCAAAGGTGGTCAAAATTTTTGCAATTTGACCGCTTAGATAAAAGGTTTGATCTGCAATTCTTCCAGCTTTAGGCAATTTTTTCAGTGAAGATTCAGTTGATAATTCAACCACTAAGCAGGTCGATGTTTTGACTACTGGTTTTCCTATCGAATAAGCAATGAAAAAAGTTTGACAATAGTTATAGTCATATGTGTGACCAATGTGTGTCGAATATTCGACTATTGCTCATCAAAAAATAGGGTAAAATTTACTAGTGGTGGCATCTAATTAAGGGATTATGCCTGGACTGCGATGTTATAATAAGTGATCAAAGAAGTCTCAGTTTGTTGCTAGTCATGAGTAACCAATCTAATTTTTTGTGTACAAAGTTCAGCATAAGTTTGCTATCTATTTCTGTATTCATGATGTTAGGATACAATGTGTAACATAAGAGATTGTCATCTAAAATTCCAATAGAGAAACTAGATTTAGGTAAAGTACATCCATTTTTAAGTTAATAACTGATAATTTAAGCTATAATGCATGTTATTGAAATTGTGTATATGGTATTTTTAGTAAATAGTTTGTAAGCTACAGTGGGTGCTATTGAAATTTTGTATAGGGTATTTCAAGTACAAAACTATGAACAACCATAATGTTTAATACAAAATACTCAGCCTAAGTGCAGACATAGAAATTTGCAAACTCTTCCAAAGAATCGCTATGAATGGCTTCTGGGTGTGCATTATTCAACGTCGCAGTACAAAATGAAAATGCTTTTTATTTGATGATATAATTAATATGAACAAAATATAAATGTAAATTCCTAACTACACATTATGGAAATTATATGTATAGTTGTGATTGGAACTTTTATTATTGACCACACATTGAAATGCATGTAAAGGCATCTATAGTTGGGGGCATGTCAACTTGTGATATTGCTAGATCAGGATTCAAGTGTATAGTTTTTTGAGTCAAACTCATTGACCATGTTTCATGAGTAGTATTCCATCTATGATTTTGACATGCACATATTTCCTCATGTCATCTACACTTAACAAACTAATGTCATGAAAATAGGTGATGTGTCGACAATGACTTGGAAGTTGTTACTCGCAAGAGTGTAGGCAAGCATTAATTATCTCCATCATCCTTACAATTCCTCTCATTAATTTTCCTCTTATTCAAGAAATTGGGAGTTCTTAGGAAAGATGAGTCTACTCTACTATACCCTTTTCCATGTCCACTTCATGCGCGGCTAATTTCTTCTTTGCCATATCTATTGATCTACATGCTCCATCCTTGTTATATTCCTGGCCCAAAAAGGGTATATTAGAGAAGAATCATTTTCCCGGGCACTCCCAATTGTTTGAAGCCAAGTTGAACCTTACCTCACCTACACTCTTGCAGGTAACAACTTCCAAGTCATTGTCAACACATCAACGATTTTCGTGACATTAGTTTGTTAAGTGTAGCTACCATGAGGAAATTTGTGCATGTAAAACTCATGGATGGAATACCACTCATGAAAAATGGGTTAATTATTTTGACTCAAAAAACTATACACCTGAATCTTGAGAGCAATATTAGAAGATAATGAAATTTTTTGATGACAATTTAATGGGAGATGTAGTCGAGTATAAAAAACCTCCACTACATATAAGATGACTATTGGTTGCGAATGTAAAAGTGCTTGAAACCTTAGATGTCACATTTTAAACTCCCTCTTCACATTTACAAAATGTGGTTTCATTTACTCAAGATTCATGGTATTGATTATAAAAGGAAAATATAGTGTTTAACCAATGATGAGAATTAGCAAACTCAAAGAATAAAGACAATGGGGAGGAATAAAAATAGTACATGTATTACCCCCATTTCACATCAAATATTTTCAAATGATACCCTACCATATCATTCATCCACTATAATAGGAGCACAACAAACTAAAAATTTACTAATTGAACATGCGAAAATATCTGATCAAATTATAAATTAAAAAAATCTAGCATATGATTGTTCAATACAATGAAACCATAAAATGTTGAATCAAAGAAATACTGGGATTTAATAAAGAAAGATTACCAGAAAAATATTTAAGGATTTTATTATCCAATGGAACCATCAAAGTTGGTAAAGTATTGAAAACATTATGCAAAAAACTCCTTTGATACAAATATCATGAGAAATCCACAAATATGTTGGAGAAGTCCACAAAGTTTCTACGAGTAACAACTACCTTCGTTTTTAAGTAAATTATGAATGCAATCTATAATGCATGAAATAATAGTAAAAACTATATCATCATGACTACATGTATAAATGATTCCAAGAAAAAAGTAGGCATTCGAGCAATCAACAAAAAATGTACAAGTTGGAGTAGTGAATTGATTATGTTGGTGATTTGCGAAGAGAGCAGCAATGGGTGATCAGATATGGAGACCTTGAATCTTCAAGTGTATGAATTCATGGCTTAACATGAGGCATTTTAATATCATAGTAAATGCTATGGTTTTTAGATCCATTTTAATAAGTACAAAAATCTAAGAATAATTTAATAATGAAGATATAATGATTTCTAAATAGAACTCATAAATCTTGTAACATCTATACCGGGAGATAGAAGATGGGGAAGAACAAAATCCAAGAACAAAATGGTGGTGTGAAAACACACTGTTAACTAAAAATAAATACAAGCCAATATCTTTCTCAATATTCCCATATCCTTTATATAACATATCAGTAAATAAAGATCCCAAAATAAATGGATTAAACCAAGGAGTAACATCTGAAATATGGACTTTAAGTTAAAATCATTAACATCATATGTGTATACCCAGAACTGTCCATTTCAAATTCTTCATCAATGAATTTATATATGATGCCAAGAAAATAAGTAGGTGTTGGATAAATGCACAAAATTTGCACAAGCAGGAGTAGTATTTTCAAAATCTACTCTAGCTTATAATTTTTGTAAATTGCTAGAAAAATTTAAGCCTCTCTATATGAAATAAACAAAATTTGGTTTTAAACTGGTATAGTAATTTCAATTACATCTTCTCTATATATGGATTTTTTTTTTTAAATTACCTATATTTCTTAGTATCATAATAGTTTGGCTCTATACTATATGAGATAAGAGTAAAAACTAATATGAAAAACACAAAATTTGGGTAGAACAGTCATATGAGTACAATTGGAAGTGTTTTTAAGATTTCAAAATGTATAGTTCTGATACTTTACAATAGAATAACATAATTTATTAGTATAATCGATCATCATTATGTGGTACTCCTTGGTGTATTCTATTTATATTTTATAATGCAACAGGGCTAACCAAGTTGAGAGGTATAGACATATATAATGGAACAGAATAATGCCAATCACAAACAATATACAATTACCAGTAATAGATATATTACATGATTTTTCATTACAACACATGCTTTGACTATAACAGTGATATGATGCGAAGCCAAAAAATGTAAGTGTTGGAGCAATACACAAAAATTGTACAAGTAGGAGTAACAACTACCTCTATTTTTTAAGTAAATCATGAATGCAATCTATAATGCATGAAATAATAGTAAAAACTATATCATCATGACTACATGTATATATGATACCAAGAAAAAAATTAAGTGTTCGAGCAATCAAAAAAAATTGTACAAGGTGGAGTAGTGAATTGATCATGAATGTGTGAAATGGGAAGAGAGTAACAGTAAATTTATTACAGCATATATACTAGACCAGCCATGTGTGAGCAATATATACTAGAGCATATATAGTAGACAAGTATCTTGGCTAACCTTACCAATATTTAAATATCGAGACTTTACATGAAACAAAAGAAATTATAGATCTTAAAACTTCATTACAATATACTTCACTCTCTCATCTTCATTCATTCTCAAGAACCCTTTGGCTCTTTCAAGTTCAATGATAAAGGTGTCTTATGCCTTAAGCATATTTCCTTGACTCAAATCAAGGATGCCTTTGAGGACCTCATAGACACTATCTAAGACAACATCTGAATTAGATTTATCCACTTTGATAATATGGGGTAGACTAAGGTCCTCTTGTAGTTTTTTATAGTTTAACAAATGGCATCCAATGAACCAGCCATGGTTTCCTTCTTCCTCTTTCCCTCCTTGATGATGGTGTTTAAAGAATTGGCCTACCACTTGCACTAGATTGATTGGAATGATAAAATTCATCATCCAAATCAGTTGTACTCTCAAGAGGTATATCGATAGGGATTTCCTCATCATAATCTAGGTCAAGGCCTGCATCCATATGGTTCCCTTCTCCTGTCTCTTGAGCCATTGTAGCTGCAGTACCTTCAGCTATGTCATTACCCACAATTAAGGCAAGGTCATTAAAGTACTAGAAGGGATTTATCTTATACACTTTGGCATTTTTGAATTCTTTTCTCTGCATGTTGGCATAATGAATGAGTTAGATCTCTGTTTTTAATTACCAACTTAATAAGAAGGAAATATTTCTTAGATTAATAGATTCAAAAGACCATGATAGCTTCAAAAGGTCATCCCACACACTCTGGTCAACATCCATACATTGAGTAATCTCATTCCATTCAAAACTACCAATACCCCTCAACTCTCTCATAACTCTAAAACCTTGCTTCCATGCTTCTTTTTTGAAGCTCCCTTCTCTTTTCCTTCCTAGTTGAAATTACTCATGGAGAAATTATAAGAACTTTAATTTCATTTTATTTGTCTCCTTTCTAAGTGTAATATACATGGGCAAATGAACAATAGTGGGTTACACTTTTTTGAACGAAGAAATTCCTCATGAAATTCATAAAGAAGCGGATTTAGAAAGTACTTTTGATAGAAAGTAGGGACTTTCGATAGAAATTACTTTCTATCGAAAGTACTTTCTATTGAAAGTCCTTGAATATGGAAATTTCACTCAATTACTTTTGATAGAAAGTAGTTTCAATCAAAACTAATTAGTTTTGATCAAAAATACATTCTATTGAAATTAGTTTCTATCGAAACCCTCTCATTAGAGGCCATTTGCAGAGGCTAACAGAAATTTGCAGTTTTCATGGCTTCAGGGCTCAAGCGAGGGGCTCAAATGTAAGAATAGGGAGACTTCCTTTTGCATCACACAAGTACTCTGAATGAGATTTCTAATGAGTACAGATTTGACAAATTTTGATTTAATTAGGTATATGTTTTTCGACGTGCATCAAATGTAAGTTTTTTATCGAATAAAAACCTCCAAGTTTGATGTTCAATGAAAAATAGTAGAAAAGAGAAAAAAAATAAAAAAATAATAGTGCCCTCCGGCTTCGAGTCTACTTTCTATAAAAAAAAAAAGAATTTTGATAAATACACAACAAGTTATATGCTATGCAGTCAAGGTATGTCAAAATTGTGGTTTACTCTACTTCAAACATTCATAAAATATTTAATAATCATGATAATGTCATCAAACCAATTGCATGGCCTCCGTATGGATGTTAAAAAACAAAATTCAAAAGAATTGCATTGATATCTATTTTAGAAAAAAATTATTCTCTATGAAGTCAGTGTAACTTTTTGAAAAGGATGTTTTTAGCAACATAGCAGTTTTAGTGGGAGAAAAAAAAACCATTAAAATCAATTAAAAAAAAAAGAAAAAAATATATTTAGAATCTAGACAGAAAATCCTAAAAAACTCTAGTTTACTTCAACTTTTGATTTCAAATGGTTTAACGACAATATGCATCTCAATCTGAAAGTTTTATTGTAAAATGTAGACTTCAATGTCCGTTTAGGAAAAACAGTGTAAGCCACTATTGTGGGATCACCCACATAGAAACCAATAATTATTATTAATCATGCTTATTATGGTAAACAATATACAATCTTAATATTTATATGTAGTTTTTCAGGATTTACATCTTCCACTTGAAAAGGTGGAATTGGAATTTGAGGGCCAAATTCATGTGTTTTCAATCCCTAATTTTAAACTATTTCAGGTCTGCATGCAAATAAATAATTTTTTTGGGGTCCATGTGAAAACAAATAGAAAACATTCCTATCAGTTTTGTTGTTCTTTGGAAATAATTTGTGTGGACGATGAACAAAAGGTTGTGGGTTTCCTCTATTATTGTGTTGTGTTAAAACGAATCAGCTATGGTTTTATGGGTGGAACGGTTCTTCTATTGTGTTGTGTTGGGCTTGTAGTACATATGCTTAGTATATATTCTTTAGTACATATGTTGCACTTTGCAGTAGAACATATATAGTGAGCGTATATAATGAGAATATGTACTAGAGAATATATACTAAGCATCTGTAGAATAGAAAATGTATTGAGAATACATACTAGAGAATATATAGTGGAGCATAGAAAGGTATTCATTAAGAATGAGATTCAAATTGTAGTGAAAACCCAAATTTAAAAGAAGAAAATGTTGTGGGTAGATAAGAAAGAGGCTTTGACAAATATAAATGTAAAGTGCTACAAATTATAAAGATAACAATTATGCAGTATAAACTAAATTATCATACGAGATACAAATGAAAGAGGAGTAGAGAGATTGATGAATGTTAAATAACAGTAAGCAAGAAGAATGCAACTTAGTAACTCAACATCAATGGGAGGATAGGATAAGGATTATCATGAGAAAACCAAATGAAAATATGAATGGAACACAATAGTGGTATACATAATTAGAATAGCCTTGTTGCAATATGAAATATAAATGAAATACACCATGGAGTATCATCAGAAAATTGGTTTGTAGGCTTCATTTATTTCAAAGCATTTTCCATATGAGAACTATACGAACACATGATTTGAGCATCAACATTAGAAGAATATGATTGACCCTCATCACTTGGAACTCCTTGGTGTATTCCATTTATATTTCCTAATGCAGCAAGGCTAATAAATTTGATAGGCATAAAAAATAACCAGCTAGGAATAAAGATACAAACAAAAGAACAATGAAGTCATTGCACAATACACCTTTAATTATCATATGAGATATAGATCAAAGAGGAGTAAAGAGATTGATGAATGTTAAATAATAGTAAGCAAGATGTAACTTATTAACCCAACATCAATGGGAGGATAGCATAAGGAGTATCATTATAAAAATAAATGAAAATATAAATGGAACAAAATAATGGTAAACATCATCAGAATAACCATGTTGCAATAGGAAATATAAATAGAATACACCAAGGAGTAGCATCAGAAAATTGGCCTGTAGGCTTCATTTGTTTCAAAGAATTTTCTATATGAGAACTATCAGAACACATGATTTGAGCATCAATATTAGAAAACTATGATTGATCCTCATCACTTGGTACCCCTTGGTGTATTCCATTTAAATATTTCCTAATGCAATAGGGCTGAAAAATTCAAGAGGCATATATAATAACCAGCTAGGAATGAAGATACAAGAAAAAGAACAAAGAAACCATCATGTGTATCATAGTATCTAAATTATAGCACATTAAAGAAAAAATAAAGGTCCCATAAACTACAACTACTATCTAATTTTTTATTCTTCCCCTATCCTACTTTCTATATCATCTCAAAACTTCCCCAATCATCCCTATCACACTGAATCAATCCATATGTCTCAAGTATTGGTACATTTATCCCATTACGATCATCCTCCTCTTCAATAGACACTTCAAATGGAATGTTGTCCTCTATAGTAATGAATTTGTGTTGTATACAACATGCCAAAACAATATATGCTTGTGTCATAATTTGATAATATGTTGCATGCCTCAAGATAGGAAAATGTTGCTTCAAAATCCTAAATGTACTCTCTACTACATTTCTAAGTGAGGAGTATCAGCGGTTAAATAACTCATATGCACTATTTATAGGGTTTGCTCTTGAAAAATCCTTCAAGAGGTAACATGTACACCGATAAGGAGAAATAAATTGTGGTACATTTGGATATCCAACATCAACGAAATAATATTTTCCTAGACTAACAAGTATATTGGTAAAATGTGAAACATTTATCGTATTCTTCTGTAACATACAGTGTGAAATGGCATACCAAGGGGAACTACAAGTGGATCTTCTCTACTGAGATCTGAAGCTAGAACATGGATATCTCCAATAGAACCTTCCTAAGTAGAAATAATGTATTGAAACTTATAATCAAATGAAGATACAACCATAACATTGTGCAACAAGTTCCCTTTTCTATCATAATATTTACCCTGTAAGTTGACATCAACAGTGACTGGTATATGGGTTTCATTAATTTCTCCAACCCAATCCTAAACAAAGAAAAACTACAGTCAATGAACATGCAATAATAGGTTTAACACTCAAGAAAATAAATTTATAGTGCTAGAGGATTTACCTTGAAGTAGAGATCAAAAAGGTCCTTCCCACTAATTTCAAGATGATTGTTTGGACTGAGTGATATAAAACAGTCTATATGGAGTGCTAAGATAGTACTAAAGACCTTGTGGAGGTATCAACTTACTATCTCTCCTGAGTGGCCAAATTTATGGGTTATCTTACAATTCCTCAAATTGTTGCCAAGGGTGTGGAGGAACATCACTAGTTGTTCTTCTAACTTTATGTTTATTGTATCTATAATGCTTCCTTTTTTCCTTAGAAGATTGGATAGTCGAAAGAAGGCTCATGTACTCATGCGGATTTGGTTGTGACAATCCATGTCATCAGAATGAATAACTCATTTATAAAAACCAATTTCATTACTTCTTTTCTTACTCATTTATCATCTACCTTCTTATGCAAACACTACTTTGGCTACTGCAACGATAGCAAGAACAATTGCAAGAATACATGTGATTGTGATATTCTTACATATGTGTCCTTGAACATTTATACTATTGGGAATATGCATCAATGACCTAAAATATCCATGGAGATGAAGATTTGAGATAAAACAAGTGCCATCCATAGGCAGAAAGAGTTGAAGACAACAAAAGAAATACAACAACATAACTTTGTTCCATGTAATATGTCTATTTTATGTAGTTATTGATACTTTTGTTTGTATATGTAATCCTAGCTGGTTATTGTCTATAACAGTTGAATTTATTATCATTGTTGCATTAGGAAATCAGTTAAATTGATATTGGTCAATAGTGATTTGGGTGTACCCTCTAATCATAAATGGAGCACATATAGTTTGTATAACATACTACTCCAGCTAGTACAATTTATGTTAACTTCTCCCAACAACTACTTAGTACCCAAAATCATATATACATGTGTTCATGAACAAGATCATAAGCCAACCATTAACAATATCTACTTATGAAGGAGATCATAAGCCCACCATTTATATAATTAGTGCATAACATCTGATATGTTTTCTATTGTCAAGCTTAGATTTTGAATTTACAAAAGAAAATGTATTAGATATATATATTTTAAGAAAAAGTGGGTGATCCACTATATATATTTATTTATAAACTGGTTCAAGGACTCAACCGAGAAAGAACCAGATAAGAAAACTAGGTATTCTTGTTCATTACATGTAGTGTAAATAAATTAAAATTTCCTCATTGGAACCTATAACTGGTTACAAAGATGTAATACATATACATCATATTACGATCATGTCTAAATACCATTCGGCCCACAGATTTGGAGCTAGGGACTTGCACATTTAGATATATTTGGTTCTTGGTATTCTATATTGACATTAGATATTGCCTTATTATTTATGATTATAGTTGTATTCGATGATCAAATAAGCATATACATAACAAAACTTCATATTGCTGAACATAATCAACATGATTATTAATAACAGAATTATATAAATATATATGGTACTTATAAATGCACACACACACACACACACACAACTAAGTAATAATTTATTATTAATCATGTTGATTTCTATGTAATCAAATTATATATGCACCATTCTATGATGGATAAGTCATTGACAGCATAAGGCACCTGCCCATAGAAAACTCTTCCTTGTAGAAGATGAATAGGAAAATCAAGGTTAGACTTACAATTATGGTTATGGATTAAATATCTATTACAATTCATGATCACGAGTAACAACCAACTAGTTATACAACTTGTATCAAAGGGAAACATATAAGTTACACAATCTTCTGCACAGTCAAATATGTAAGAAGTTTTTTCTTCTCACTTTAATACAACAAAGGGGTAGTATTAATAGTACAAATTTAATTAAGAATCCTACCATTAATATATTGGAAAATACAAGCTACATATAAGAAGTCATAAGTTACAAGGTTCCTAATACAATCTGGACCTCTCATTCATGGCTAGACATCTAAGTCCCTAAGAGTGATGGAGAATTTAGATACTCTCTGTCCACAATCATTGAACATCAAAATGAATATTGGCTTATGGGTTTTAAAATAAGGCTTGAAACCTACTAATCCTTCACATTCAATATAAATTGCAATATGTTTTTCCTTTTTTTTAGATCTAGATATAATATCTTATCAATCATAAAACCCAAATCTTTTAAACTCCCATGTCAAAATAAAGACTTGAAAATTATCTCCTCTAAGTGAGTCTTGGCAAGACTAGTATCACAAAGAAAAAGAATGAACATGTTATTCATCTCCAAATTCATGTCTTAGGTTGGCTTAAGTCATTTGTTAATATAACTAACTTAAACAAACACAAACAAATTTAATAGTTATGTCATTAAGGAAATCCATGCTTGTAATATGGTCATCAGTTTAAGAAACCATTGAAAGTGTGGCATCACTTGAGTCTAGAAGGATACCATATGAGTGGTAACATGTCACGGAAAGGAAATTACTAGTTAGGAAAGAATTAACATGGTCATTCATACTATTGATAAAAAAATTAGTTTGAATACTATTGATACTTGCAAAGAATTTATAATCAATATTGCAACTATGATCTTATATATAATATTTTGTGATGCATTTGGACATTATGATTGGTCTCAAATTCTTCATATTTTATTTATCTCGATCTTTGGAAAGTATTTTAATGATTATTTATTATTATTCTTAACCAAGGACCATTTTTAGGAACCTCGTCATAAACATGAAGCAATACATCACATACCAAATTTAATAAGGGTTTTATATAAACCTATGAGAAATCAGTCAACCCCTTACTGGATGTTAATTATTTAAATTTATGATAGATTTTATAATTTAATGTTTAGATATTTTGTCCCTTAATATGACCACATCTTCCTCTACTATTTCCCTTAGAATTTATTTTTTTGATGTGTGATCTAACATTGTGGTGGGAAACACTATCCCCTCTAGATGTAAATATAGTCTTATAAAATAGAAATATTTATCTTTCGATATCTTCTTTGTTTGTTAGATAGACATCTTCAAGAAATATATTTTAAGTCTTTTCCTTAATTACATTACCGTTAATGTATCTAAATTTGGAATTTGCTGCCTCTATCACCATTTCTAAACTAATTTAGTCTAGGTATCACTTTCAGTCCTTTAATTTTGTCAACATTCAAATTCTTGGATCAAATGTTCATTACGGTGAAATCTACATAGAACTTATTATTTAATAGGTCTTCATATTTACTTAATTATGGATGTCACTTGAAGATTTGAATCATTACCTCCTCAAAACTATGTTCCTTTAGTTGATGGTAAGATGGAGGTCTACTCTTGTGCTTGAGAATGTTTTGTGTATTATATGATTATATTCTTGACATAGATATTATTCCATAGGCCAAATATTTGATGTATGATTTTCATCATTTCTCTCTTTTCCCCAATAATCTTAATTTTACCCATTGAAGAAATTCATGGTGCTACCTGTATTTTGTTAAGATTTTGTTATCTTCCCTTATAGCTCTAGAGTACATTTTTATATGAGGCAATTGAAAATGTCTTAGGTGTCTTTCTAAAGGAGGATAATTCTAGTATTATTGTCTTACACACATCCTTTTCTAGTATATTGATTGAGATTGGTGAGTAAATAATTATTGTGTGTGATGTTTTATAAGGGAATGAGTATCCTTGGTGTAATTCAATTCATAATGGCAGATTTTTGTTTTTTGTTTTAGATATGTTTTTTTAATGGGGAATTTCGCCTCTACCTATTTTTTTAGTCTAATAATTATCTTTCCAAACATATAACTTTTTTTCAAATGATTCTATTGTTTTAGTATGTTTAAAGTCACTATATCGTACTTCATTTTTCTCTAAAGCTAATATTGCCTCTTTTTATCTATTTGTTTTTTATTAATGTAAAATATATTTGGAGGGACTCTAAAAACTCTTACAAAAAAAATATGTGAACAAAATACATGAAGAAAACTAGAGCCACAAGTGAGCCAACAAAAACCTAGTACCAACAAAATAGGGTCACAGACATGGACCGACCTATAATTATTCTCTTTGGATTTTCTCTAGCCTCTAGGTTTTTATCATTCATTTGGTCACGCATATCCATAATGTCCCAGATGACTTGAGAGTGGTCACAAAAAAATTTAGATTGACTACAAGTCATAGCTGAAGGTCCCTACATTTTGGAAGTAATTGCTTTAGCTTGATCAAACACATAGTGAGACACTAGTAATATCAACACCTTTAACCATAGACTTGTCTTTTCTTCTAATCAAAACATGATTTCAAAGAATGAGATTTATTTATTTACATCTGAAGGCCAACCACGTGATTATGGATTCTAGAACTATTTACAAAGACCACCTTATTAAGTTTATTATGTAGTGTGTCAGTAGTTTTTTCTAATAGTTTGATGTTTTCTTCCTAATCTGTCTTCATATATTTAACATCCTTTGCCACTAGTTCAATTAACTCTATCATTTGTCTAGAGATATCCTTTTACCATAATATATATCTATAGTGTCACTTTCTTTAGATGATCTTATGCCTTAAGCTATGGTTGTTTAAGGTGTTTCTTCTTCACTTCCTCCTAAATTATCAGGTTTAGAGTCCAACGGTGATTGAACAATTTGTCAAAGAAAGAAGAAATATGTGAAAGTTCTTAACATTTTTTCAAATTTTGACTAATCATGACTTTGCTTAATCGTATATAACCATTTTTAAATAAGTATAACAAGGTTAGAGCTTTGTTGAGATTAAAAACCCAACTTATCTTAATAAAAAAAATTGATAAATATTTATACAATTTAATTTGATTAAATATAAAATGTTTATTATGTATAAGATCATAAATTGTTCTTTTGATATATTAAATAAATAAATATTGAAGGGTAAAAGCACAATAATCTGTCACCCTTTTACAAAGGAAAAGGTTAACAACACCAAAACTATAAAACTTTAAGGGCATAAAAGTCACATTTCTGTTGAGAATTTGAAGATGATGTAAACTAATGAAATGTGTGAAATAGAATGAATTATATTACTATAATTTTTTTTTAAAAATTGATCCAAATTAAATATGTTTTTTTTTTTTTTTTTTCTAGGTCTATTTTTCATTATTTGTAAAATACTCTAAATCAGAGAGTTTACCTCTCGCCAAATCATTATAAGTAAAACATTTTTTTTTCCTCCAATTTCAGAATATGTTTTAGATGAAATGTATAGCTAGTGAAAAAAAAAATAAAGAAGTGTTTTCAACGTATAGTTTTCCCGTTATAAGTATTCAAAGTCAAACTTACTTGAAATACACATTTTTTTGTCTCCCACCATTTTTCCCCTATCAAAACTATACCAAAAACAAAATAAATTACATATAATTGAAGATGATTCTCTTCTCTACTGTTATTTATGATTTTAAAACTTTTCTGAATTGATTTAGAATTTTTTTGTATTATCTGAATCAATAATTTTTGAAATCTTTAATAACCTACATGTAGTTTTTAACAAATTTGTTCAATGTTTTGTAGTCAAAACAATATATAATTTATATGTCAAGAATCATAGTTCTGACATCTAGAAAAGGGTACTTTTAGTTTTTTGACATTGTCTAGTTTGAGCAAAGAAAAAAATAGCAGAAGTGCAAACTTTTGGGTTTTTTATGTTTTTGGAGGTTTGGCTGCCAATGGCATGCCACCTAGGTAGACTTGGCCTAGTCGGATTCAGTCCAGTTGGACTCGGCCGAGTCCTACTGGCCCTTGCATTGTCTCATGCACGAGCCTACTTGGCAACTTAGGCACCCATTCTGTACCACGTTGACTCAACCAAGTTAGACTGGCTCGAGTCTGAATAGCCCAAGTCAATCAAGTTAGCTTAAAAGGTGACAGATTATTATTCTTTTACACTAAATCAAACCTTTCTATTTATTTTTTTAAATTACTTTAATTATATTATTTTAATTTTCATTTAAAAGTTACTTTACCTTGTACATAAGTTTTAATCTTACTTATACAACAAACACTATTATTATTTCATTACTTGTTTTCATCTTATTATTTTGGAATATATATTGAATACTAACATACATTCTAAAATTTCTACAAATATACTATTAAATTATAGTATTTACTTTAATATTATTTGTTTATTTACAATGTTAAGTTATTTTTCTATTTTTTAAAGTTCTATCATATGGGATGCTAGTACCCTTATATTGAAACTAGAAATTAGAAAGTTACATCAACTATTAAATAGGTAGTAAAAAGTAAATGGTAGAGATAGGCAGTCCCATTCCCTATTTCCATAGCTCTCTCCACTATTTCCTTGGGCGTGAGATCCTTGATGCTATTCATAAAATCCTCAAATGCTACCAAAATGTAATCCTTGCCAATGCCCACTTTAAAAATCTTCTCTTCTATTTAAATCTTTCCCATATCATTCCCTATATCTTAGCTTGAATACTAATAGATTTATATATTTTTATTCCCATGTCTATGTAACTTTCTCCCTTTCAACTGCCAATTTTGAGTAATAATCCTACATGTATTTGTAAGTTCTTTTCAATCTAGGACTTACTAACCTTTACTTTGTTTAGAAATTTTCTATCCAAGGTCCCAAATACACACTTTTAAGATTTGTCATTTCACCCTATTCCATTATGAGGGAATTTCATACAACATTTGGCCTTGGCTACAACAATCCATTTTTAACTCATTTTATATTTGATCTTTTCCTAACATAACCTGATATTTTATGTCTTGTATCCAATCATTTCCTAGCCAATAGATAGACTTATTTCCTTCTCCATAAGTGTGGGATGTTTTGAACTCTGTGAGAATACTCAATCATTCCCAAATTTTGGGGAGCTGTAATTTAAATCTCCAACTTGAAATATGTGAATCAAATATTTCTTTAACTATTAGCTAGGAATTATCACCCTCTATTTCCACTTTACTTGTATCTTTATTCAAACATAACTGCAACCCTCTTTCCAATGCTATCATTTATGCCTCGTTATTAGTTGTCAATCCAATATATCCTTTGGCTAATAAATCATTTAGCCTCTCCAATTTCCAATGATCATTCCATATCCAATGTCCTAAAGGTTGCCTTCTATTTTAGCTTTTTCTAATCTTTGTTCTTGGATCTGATGTTGATCATCCTAGTTTTCAACAATTTCCACGTATCCTCCATTTTCTTATCCTAGCTTGTATAGTTAGCTACCTTTTTATTGGTTATTTAATAGTTCACCAGTTATGATATTTCCTCTTTGATTGTAATTATTATTATTTCAATAGGTAAAGATACATCCCTAAACATCCATTTGTTTCTTTCTTTCCAAATCTATAATGTTTCCATTCATAGTCCCACTATACAAATATCTCCTAATTTGGATTGCTTTCTATTGATTTTACATGAATTCTAAAAATCATATAAATCAGAGTTTTTTTATTTTTCCACTTGATTATTACCATGAATGAATCTCAATAGTTCATTGTAAAATAACATCATAGTAAAAGGTGGCTTATCATTTGTTCATTTTGTCTACACATTGGGCATATATTTGGACCTTCTATACCAATCAATTTGAGCCCATCCCCAATGAGAATTCTTCCATGTAAAGTAAACCATTGAAAGGTCCTATGCTAGGAAGAATACTCTTATCCCAACACAAACTGGATAGCCATTTTGTATTTTTTTTCTTCATTCTTTGATCTGCATACCCTGAGATTACCTTTTACTCTCCACTTATAGCCACATACTATATGAATTCATCCTCCACCTTTATTTAGATAATTATTGTTTTTTCCAATTTCTAGAATCAATTTTCTTTTTTCTTCCTCACTAATTCTTTCTTCAAATTGATACCACCTAACATGAGGCTGGCCCTATTCTACATCGCTACAAAAATATGAGACACAATTCTTATTTTATATCCTAATGCATCAATATTATCTTTGTTTTCAAATATTTCCTCAATTACCACCACTCCATTCTATGACCCTCTCCAAAAAATTTCCTTTTTACCATTCCAATTCTCCCATGCTATATACTTTGTAATTATCCTCCCACTCTCTCATCAAAATCTCCATATATTTGATCCATTTTTTGTATTAGCCATTGGTCAAATTCTTTCAGGGTCATCAGAATCCACATGTATTTCTTTTGCATATTTTTACACCATTTTTTGTTTTGAATTATATATATTTTCCTAGCAACATTAGTCCCAAGAGCTAAGTTCTAAAGAGTCATCTTTCTCATGCCTGCACCCCCTCCACTTCTGATCATGCACACACTGTCCCAATTTATGAGTTGAATCCTTCTTTCCTATTTCACTCATTCCCATAATAAAACTTTAAGAAATCTATCCAATGATATAATGACTCTTGTAGATAACTTGAAACATGACATAACATATATATGGTAAACAATACTTATTTGATCATATGTATGCTACTCACCAATGAGAGCCACTTATTATTTCACAATAATGCCTTTTTTTGGTGGTTATTAATGAATTATTCTCAATGATTCATCTTATTCCTTCATATTAGTAGTGGTGCTCCTATATATTTCACTAGTAGGGAATGTTAGAAGCTAGGGTTGTCATTGCACCAAAAGATCAAACTGTGAATGCCTGATACAACAACTAAATTTATAGAAGACATAGGAGCCTGATAAACCATGTCACGAATCTTGCAAATGAAAAACCACCCACTTCCAACAATCCCCCTCCCTATGTCACTTTTCATGGCGTGCGTGACTCAAACTTGTTAGAAGCTAGGGTTATCGTTGCACAAAAATATCAACCTCTTAATGCCCGATACAACCACTAGACTTATAGAAGACAAAGGAGGTTGTTAAACCATGTAACAAATCCCATGAGAGATGGTGGCCCACTACAAATAGAGAAGATATTTTAAATCAAAGTACACTAGTAATTTTATCTTGATTTAATTTTTTTGTATATAAGAATAATTTTTATGGCTTTTCTATATTCATACTTTGTCCAATCACTAACACATATTCATCCATGGTGTATTTTATCATTGTTGCCTCTCTGAGTAATGTTACACCAAATAATGTGGTATCATCTACAAATTTTGAATGAGATACTATGGCTAAATCTCTGTGAATTATTATCCATTTTCATTATCCCAACCTGACCACTTGCTTAATATTTTTTCCAAGCGCCTCTACCATCAGCACAAATAAAAATTGGGATAATAGATCTGCTTGCCTCAACCCATTTGTGGCTTCAAATAATTTATTGAGTGACCCAATAATAATTATAAAAAATATTCAAGTTGGGCATAAAGTCCAACAACCCTTTATCAAATCTAAACTTCCTCAAAACTTCTAGCGAAATTCCCCAAATTAATCACTCATATGCCTTACATCTAGTTTCATGATGATACCTTTTATTTTTTTTGCATCGAGTGATTTTTCTCTATTGAAATAATTATGATATCTATAATCTCCTCCCATACACAAAGATATTCTAATCTTTTGATATAAGTTTGCTGATATTTAACTTTAGTCTATTGGCCATGACTTTTGATAATATCTCGTATGTGGTGTTATACAAGGATATAGGTTTGTAGTCTGTCATTATTTTACAATTGGGTTATTTTTTGGGATTAAATAAATAAGTGTATTGTTCATTTCCATCACAGTCCCTTTTTAAAATTTCTTGACCAATTCCAGTATATCCTTACCCATAAAATTCTATCATTTTTGGAAGAATTATGTTGTTCGTATGTCTAGCCCTGGTGCCTTGTTTGGTTGTAGCATAAATATGGATTTCATTACCTATTCCAAGGTGTACGATTAGGATATAAAATATTTATCTTCTTGTGTAACCCTTTCCCAATTTACTCTATAAATTTATATCAAATTATTTTATCTCCTTGTGGTCCATCCCCTAATAAGTTTTGGAAGTACTGAGTTTTCAATCTTTCTGCCAATTTCCATCCTCTCCTCTAATTGCCTCAATTTTTTTTTATGGATCTTCTTGATCTTATTGATGAGTGACATAACTTTGTGTTTGAATCACCTACCACTATCCACAAATTTCTAGACCTCTCTAATATATTTCTTCTCTTTTTACTATTTATGATAGTTTGGCTTTCAATTACTTCTCCTTCTAAAATTACTCATTATACATTATGAAAATGGATCAATTTCTCAATGAGTTATGTAGAATATATTTTTATAATTTTCTATCTTCCAGAGTTAAAATTTTTCTTTAACATAATACAGTCTTTCAGTAAACCAAAAACTGGGTGGACCTTGGAATGTTCTTCTTTCTACACAACATTTTTCTAATCTGGAAATAAGTGACCGGTTCCTCAACCACATGATTTGGAATTTAAAATATCCATTAAATTACCTTTTGCTATCCTAGATTTGGTTTAAGATTGATATTAGAAATATTTTGAGTATTATGTTCTTATTATTTAGCAGCTACTCTTGTCTCATTAGAAAGCAGTCCAATCTTTCTAAAATATTGGTGTAGCCAAGCCTCCTATTTATCTATTTGTATAACTTATTCTTAAATTCTATATTTATGAGTTCATTTTTTTCTAAAAATATTCTAAATCCTCCTTGAATCAATTTACCCTTGAAATTCCTCAACTCTTCTCACTTAACTCTGAAATTGCATTGAAATCACCAATGACAATTCTTTTATTCTATATTTCTTGATTTGATTTGTCAGTAAATAACACAATTTGGCATTCTCCTCAATTTTTATTGTCCCATAAGGGTGAATCAATGTCCATGTTTACTTTGGAAGGAATCTAGTGGCTCCTTATCTTCTTCTGGCAGTGCTTGAGAGATAAGTTAACATGCTGGTTTTTTTTTTATGTTCTTTCTTATATTCCTCAAGACCTCTAGTATAAGAATAGTAATTCTCCAAGAAGGAGACATGAGAAATAGGGCTCCATTTTGGATTTCATTAAGCTATCATATGTTAGGAATACACCTCTAGGATGTGGTTTAGAAACATTTTGTATCTTATTACATATTATTAATACAATCTTTTTAGCTTCGGCCCCTTATTAAGCAAAAAAAAATGTAAAGTTCATGTTTGTCCCATGATTTATAATATTTCATATCATAAATTGCTCCTCTACTTCTATTAATTATATATCCACTCCTTGAGGTATCCAAACTATTTCCAACCCCCAGTCATGACCTTAGCCTCTTGAAATATTCCTTCCCATTCGCTACAATATTTTGAGAAATTACTCGCATTTTGTTTATTGAGGTTGGTTTCTTGTAGTAGTATAACTTAATTTCCTCTTGTTTCTAATGTGCCCATGAAATTATATGTGAGAATATTCATTTCCCTCTAAGGGGGGACACTGCTCAAAAGCATTCATGGTTTTGCAATCAGTATTTTTGCTAACAAAAAAATAAGACAAAGTTGCAGAGAAAAATAGTTAATGGAAATTATTCTGAGTCTTCCAAATGAAATAATATTTTGGCTAAGAAAGTTTCAGAGAAAAAGTGTAATGGAAAGTATTCTCAATCCTCTAAATGAACTAAGCAGAGAGTGCTTGGTGAGAGTGCCATGCACTTCCCACTACAAGATAACTTCCGTTTGTAAATCTTGGAAAAGTATTGTGACAAGCCCACTATTTTATGAGAATAGAAATAAATATAGCTTGAGCCAAGAATTAATTATACAATCCATGTGTGTTGACAATAATTTCAAAGTTGGTAATGATTTCAAAATAAAAATCATCGACCCTCCCCAAAAATCTCTTGAAACTCTGCTCCAGTTTCCTCTTCATCAAACATATTTTTCTCACTATATTTTCATCAACCAAAAATTTGTCATCATGGGATTTCATAACAGGGAAGAGTTACTTTTTTTCTATGAGTTTGGTTATGGTGTTTTCTTGCTTCTTACATTCAGTTATCTTATTTCTTTTATAAGATGTGAAATGGCTTCATATGTTTGCTCATTCCATTGAGAGTTGGGGTGAATAAATCCAAATACAACTTAAACACTTGAAACTCAACTCAGTGATTAACTCAGTAGAACTGATGATGTGGACAACAAGGATTTTTTTAGTGGTGATTCTTTGCCAATTGGCGAATATGTCCTGTCGAGCGTATAGAATTTGGTGAAAAATCCATAGTGTACTATTTGACCAGTTTGCCCAGATTTTATAAAAAACATGTTAATTGGCCGGGTTGTTCACCACTATTTGCATGTAATTTCACTATGATAGTGGGGTTGTTCGCCCATTTATCTATTATATATTTACTAATATTCACCACAGATTAAGGAAGGGGTATTTATCAAGGATCACCATTCGCCAAAGACCCATTAGCCCAAGTTAAAATTTTATTTGGACTAGGACCCAATTTGCAATGCATCGTAATTCATCGTGTCCAAAATTCTTGAATTATGAGGGGTTCACCAAATATTAGTTTTTAACATATGCAAATGTCATGCCCTTCACCAAAATTTGAAATAAGCATTTGTATATAAGGATAGTTTCAAGAGATTTAGGAGTACAAAAAATCAGTTGATTCTAAGCTAACAATTGCAATCAGTAGCGAACCGAAAAGACAACGAGTCCTTAGTATCTTATAATTATTAAAGTAAAATTTTATTGCAGCCTTAATTTTTTTGAGATGTCACAGTCAAAGTTAAATAGGAAGAGGTCTATTAAAGGTGGATAATTTGGGGTGTCCAGGAGAGGCCAACGAAATGCAAAAAAATATCTTCATACTTTTGCGGGGGCAGACACAATGGTCATGGTGTTGGTCAAAGTGAGGAAGGTACGTCATCAGAGGAACCTGTACAACTTCAAGGTTATCAACTTACACAGGAGTCTATTCAACAAACTAGGGAACCTAAAGTTGCAAAAATTGATATCTCTCATGAAGATGACCTTGAAGATGAATTTCAGGTAAATAAAAAGTACCAAGATGAATCGATCAACTTCGGTGATGATGATGTTTCAATTAACAGTAACACTAAAGGGAGAGAAAATCAAAAGAAAAAATAGATCATCAATGGGAGATGTCCAGGAGATTTAAATTTGATTGGGTGGAAAAGTATCCATTCATTGAACCCGTGGACAATCCAATTGTAGGTGATCAGCCAGTAGAATGTAGATGTACAATTTGTAGTTGGAAGTATTAAAAAGAAAAGTGGTTGCAGCTTAAATTGGATACCATAGAGAAACATATTGGTAAGGTTTACGAAACCTCAACTGTAGATGGAAGGGAAATAAAAGTGGTAAGATATAAAACAAAGGAGTAATGTTAACATCAAAGGCATGTTGAGGAATATTATTTGTTTCAGAAATTTAAGATGAAGCCTGGTGAAGTTCAAGGTTCTATTAATGTTATTTTTGCAAAAGCAAGTAAAGTAGAAGAATGTGAAAAAGCTGTTCAATTAAGTAATGTTTTCCATATTTTGAGCACAGGGCATCCAATGACAGACTATCTAGAAATGATTGGTTTGTTACACTTTCTGAAAGTTCCTAACTATCCTATCACTCATTGGTCGATAAACAGTGGATGGGAATGGGCAAGTTGCATTGCCCAGGTTGAAATAAAGGATGTACAGAGAAAAATAAAAGAGTCAACCTTTATTTCATTGTCCTTAGATGAAGTTACAACAATAGATAATATGTCATGGGTATGCATGCATGTTTATACTGTACAGAATAATGTCCGCCACCCACATCTACTAACTGTTGCAAAATTGAGGGACAATGTGACATCAAAAACTTTATTTCAATTAGTAAAGAGCCATTTAATTGAATATGGACCTATGGATGAGTTCACAATAGCAAAGAAGTTGATCTGTATTAGAGCGGATGGAGCTTCAGAAATGCAAGGTCAAAGGAATGGTCTTTGCACAAAGATGAAGGCTTCTTGTTCACCATATGTTGTTGGAATTCACTGTATGGCCCATAGGATGAATCTTTCTTTTAGAGTTGTGAAGAAGTTTCCTTTAGTAAACAAGGTTGAAGATTTAGTAAGAGAGTTGTACTCATATTTTTGTCAAAGTCCCAAACATTTTAGGGAATTTCAGCACTTTGCTGATGGAATTACCAATGGAAACAAGCTTCTAAAAGATGTTGATACTAGATGGATCTCTTTGGATGGGCCAGCACATCAATTTTTTTCTGAATATCAATTTTTGATTGGAATTATGTACAAAAATTGTGACAATGCAGAAAATCAGAAATGTGGTGACCTTCTTTGAAGGTTAGGCAATATAGAGACACTTTTGACTTTATCATCTCTTCTTCCCATGCTAGAAGAAATGACATTCATTATGAAAAAGCCCAACAAAGAGCCATGTATATTGTACAATATGCTACTTTGCGTAAAATGTCTTGCCAAGTCCTCAATAATCTTTATTGAAATGACCCAAATTTATCCGATGAAAAATTTCATCACTGGAGCAAACTAACAGATTTGGACAATCCTGATAATTATTTAAAGATTGTTGAAAATGGAGATTTATGTGTTTGTGTAAGGGGATTTCAGATACCAATGTACTACAGTGCCCCAAAGAAGCGAGCTACAAGAGTTACAAGGGAAGATTTTACCACTATTGTCGAGTCTATAACAGCTAATGCAAGGGAGATAGCCTATAAATTTTCCTCTGAAATAAGATCCCGATTCCCATATGAACAACTGCTTGAGGCCATGGCAATTGTGTTTCCTCAATATTGACACTTAAACTCTAAGGAAGATTATCGTAAGAGGTTGTTGACTTTGATAAAGGAATTTTGAAAATTTGTAGAATTCAATGGAGTGACTATCAATGGAATTTTAGATGAAGGTCTTCTTAGACAGCAATCAGGCACTTTTGCAAGGAATATGAAGCATAAATATCAATTAATGCATAACCCACATGCAGAGGGTTTGACAATAGGGCTTTGGAAATAAATATAATAGAGCACAATGTTGCGTGATGAAATTTCAGAGTTCTTCATGCTTGTTGATCTATGTCAAGCCATGATATTGGGTTTGGTGGAGGATGAGAGAGTTTTCAGTGCTTTGGGCTTCCTAAAATCAAAGCTAAGAAACAAACTAGACAAGAATTTGGAATCGGGCTTGAGGGTCTACACATCTAGATATGATGTCAATACTTTTCCTTATAAAAAAGAAATGGAAATCTGGAAGAAAAGATGCAAAAGAAGAGGGTTGGGCAACACCATTAACCAATTGCCTACTCTGAGTGGGACAACTATAGGTGGTAATGGGAGTGGGATTCATAGAAGCAGAGGTCAGAGTGAAGAAGACACAAATGAAAATGAAGAGAATTAGAACAATGAAGGAACTGGAATACCAGAATTAGATGATGATGACGATGCATACATGAATTGGCAAATTTAGAAAATTTCTCCTAAATTAGCAGTAGTAATCAATAGGTATTTTTTGAACTTATTAACTATTATATCCTATCATTTAATGTTCATTTTAGAAAAACAAGAATGTATTATGTTTCATCATTAATATTTGAGTACAAATATTATCAATACAATTTACTGTAGTTTGTATCGCATCATCAATGGTCATTCATATTTGAATTTGAAATTGCTGAATGAAGTTTTGTATTCCAAATTTCCAATAGCATATTATAGAGTAAATCAACTAAGAATAACTGAATAAAATATAGTAACTCAACATACATTAAATTGGAAACCATGAAAATTAGATAGAGCACAAATTGTTTTGTATTCATTTGCAATACATTACAATTTACAGTAGTTCAAAATTCAAAGCAATCTTTGTAGACTAGTCCAAACATCCTCTGATGGCAGAACAATTTGGTTCGTAGTATAGTCATACTCCTGCAACTTGGTTAGCAATTCATATTTGGAAGTGTGACTTGAAAGCACTGTTGCTTCTAAATCTCCATTCAAAGTTCTCACTGGTTTGATGAAATCCATGAATGTATCAGGAGAAAAGTCTATAGGAAGAAAGTGTAATTCAATATTTATTTTTTCCTGCAACCTTATTTTGTAATTTTCTCTTCCAATGAACTTAATTGTGTCAAATCCCTTAGGCAAACCAAGACTTTCCAAATTCACTTTCCTTTGTTCCATCTTTAAGATCTTCTTCTTAGCTTTTCCATCAATTTCCTATGCTTCCTGTAGCTTCTAACATTTTCGAATGATACTTGATACCTTTACTGAGGCATCAAGGTGGGTGCTAATTCCCTTGTTTGATAGATAAGTATCACTCTTACAGTAGAGTTGTTGCATAATATCGTTTGCTTCCTTTTCTTTCTTGAAAACATCCATGTTCTGTTCAATGTTCTTATGAAGCTTCACAAAACATAATCTCATACTTTGAAGCATTTCAAACCCCTCAAACAAGCTATCAGACATCCCCAATATTTGGCCCCAAATGTGTTCTTTAGTAATCTTCACTAAATTATTACTAGTATTTGTTAGAGTTTGAATTGTATTATTGGCCTTCTTTATTTCTTCTGCCATTTTTTTACAATGATTTTTCTCTTCCATTACTTTGTTTTCCCAATGATTGGCTTTATCCACCTGATAGTCCAATTGCTTTTGCATTTATCGGTTGGAGGCAACATTACTCTCCATGGTTTTAAATTACTTTTCTGAAGTGACTCTTTCTTCCGCTAGTTTTTTAGTAATTTCTGCCAATTTCCCCCTCAGTTCCTTCAGCTCTACCTGCTCCTGTTCCTTCACTACTGCCTCCGCATGTTCCAGCTCTATATTTGCTGATGTAGAGGTCAATTTTTTAATCATTTTCTTCAATTCTTTCAAACTGTTCTCTGAAGCTTTCCTCTTTTCTTTTTCATTGGCAATGTCTTCCTGTAGCTTTTCTATATTTTTCTTGAGCTTACTTTTCTCTCTTTCTAGCTTTAGCACTGCACTGTAGACCACTTGGTTTGTAGACTTTGACACATTGATTTTGTCCACATTTTTAACTTTAGAAAAATCCATTTGGAGAGTGCTAACTTCAAATTCAGATAGATTTATCTGACTCTCTGGTGGGTTTCCATATTTTTTGGGTGGAATAACAACCATGAACTCCATCATGTCTTTGTTTGAGTCATATGTTGGGAAAACCCTGTTGGATGTAGGTTGTTCCTCTACAACTGCAATAAGGGCACCAGTCTACAATGTCTTCTGTATTTCCTTATTTTTGGTTTTTGTTTCTACAAATTTATTATAGAAATCTTTGAAATGAAAATCTGGTGTTGTAGAAGGATTTGAATGTTTGAAAGGTGAAGCAGAGCTTGGCCTTGCAATGCATGTTGATCTAACTAATCTTGTTTGATGATTTAAACTTATAGAGGGGTTTTCTGAAATTGAATGTGTAACCACCTAAATTTGGTCTGTTCTAACTATGGACCCTATTTTCCCTAAGTGTGATCATACCCTCGATTATGTCCAAATGACCCTGTTACTTCTTGGCATAATTCTTTAAATCAATTTAATGTCCTAGGTGATTTTTATCACTGAATTATATTAACTATTATAGCCATACAATTCAAATCAATTTTGACCAATCAAATTAAATCAAAAATCAAATATGGCTATAGTACTTAATTATAAAGGAATTAAATAAATCCCAAAATCAAATACCCACTTGCAAATAACCCATTCCCCTAGCCTATTTAATTTAATTAAAATGGCTATAGTCCCCTAAATTATTAAAAAGCAATTAAATTATTTAAATAATTAATTCCTATATTTCTAAATGAATTAAATAATTTTATTTCATTGATTAATATTCCTTCAAACCCCAACCTAACCTATCTCAACCACTTCTACCCTGGGTTCTAACCCTTCTCAACCCATTCACCCTTGCTAATCTAATCCTAATCCTAAATTCTTCTCTAACCCACCTCCTAATGTTGTCACATTCCATTAAGGAATGCTTAGCAACTCAACCCACTTAAGAAAGTCCACTTTCTCAAGCTGGACTTTCTTAAAGTCCATTTTCTCAAGCCTTTCTCCCATGCTTCATTAAGACCTTCATTAATATGAAGACCTTAAGCCTATGTCTCTCCCATGCCTTATTAATGTCATGGGAATTAATGGCTCTTACATATTCATTTATGAGTCTCCTAAATTCATAAATGAGCCTTGCCTCCCCTCTCTCTCTCTCCCATTCTTCTATAAATAGAAGCCTATTTTGAGAGCAAAGAAGCCTTCACATTAGATCAAAAATACATTGTTATGCTGTTGAATTAATATTAGACTCAGATTTCATCTATTATCTCATGCTAGTTCATTATTTTAGTTTCATCTTTTAAAGCTAGATTACATACTTTTTCCTATTTTTAGATTAAATTTGAATTAAATCCTTCATGCTAGAATAGTATTGGTCACTGATTTATAGCATATTCTGAGGGCTAGTATGTTATGAATTACACTCTTTCTAGTTAGAAGGCAATAGGCAGATTTTAGTGGTTTTGAACATTTTATCTAACCATTTAGACTAATGCAATGACATATTGAGTGTTTGTGTTGTTTTCATCAAGTACCCAAATACACACACATTTATGACGCCCACTGTGGGGCTTAAATTTCATTTTAGCCTCATCTTCTAACACTTTTTTGGGAATTTGTAGACTCAGGGTTTCATCACAGAATTGCATTTAATCTTGCAAGATCGCATCCCGGATACGCTGTCGCACCGCGATATTTCTGGATCGCATCTAGGATTTCCTGGATCGTATCTAGTTTTGGCTCATATTTGGTCAGCAAGGGCTTGTATCTGGAGAATAGGATCATATCCCAGATACTGCATTGCATCTGGTGAGAATTTAGGATTGTATATGGTTTGAAAGTTTGTACATTTCATTGGACTAATCCTAACATTTTAACAAAGTGGTGGTTGTGGTATTTTACAGATTGATAAGTGTTTGTAGGGCATATTTGGAGGTTTACATGGAGTTAGACTAGAACAATACTAACATGGTTTTCATAGGTTTCCAACCCCATCTTGACTTCTATTTCCTTGCTTTCTAAAAACATAAAACCATTTCTCTACTTGCTAAGACAAACTAGATATTATGCTCTTTTCCTCTTGAGGAAAATTAGAAAGTTGGACATTGTCTTATCATTTAGGATGAAATAGGGGGTACATGAACCACAAAGAAACTATTTAATTCATTTTAGGATAGAAATTGAACAAACAAAAATCTCTAAATATGTGGACTAAATGAACAAACACATCGTATAATTACTTTTGGAAATCAGTAATTGAACAAAATAAAGCATTAAATCATTGTGGTAATTGGACAAAACAAACTTTCCCTTTCAATTTTCTTTAATATAGGAATCATTAAAACAAGCTCAACATAGCTTGGAGGAAAAGAACTTTGTTTTAAAGTGTTTAAGGAGAAAACGGCATGGACTAGGAGAGTATGATCTTCTTCTTTTGAAGAATCAGAAATCTAAAACTCCTAAGCTTGCCAATCCTGGTTACCATTCTTTTAATAGTAGAGGGCCTGTTGGTTGAGGAAAAAATCTCTTGGGAATGATCCAAGTGAGGACAAGTCTTACGCCAACCCTTCTAACTCACTATAAATAGTTGCTTCCTTGTAGGCCAAAGCCTCAGAAGATGGAACTGGTTTTGTTCTTAGAATTTTGAAATCATTCCTTGAACATATCAGGGTATATATAGAGTCGAGCTGCTTGAATCTTGCTTGCGAGACTATATATATTTAGGTACTCATAGGGCTATATGCCTCAATTTTTCCTTGTGCAATTCTATGGGGGATAGTTTTAAATGGATTGCCCAATAATCTACAACACATTCAACTGAAAGAATTCTTGATTCATCCCCGAAAGGGTGATAATCTTTGTGCAAGGCAAAAAGTAATCTCCCCAAGACACTCATCATATTGTGCCCTCACTTACGTTTGGAGTTGGCTAATACAACATCATGACTAGAGCCATTGTGTGCTTGGTGATGGCTATATTCTGATTATCATTTGAGTGTGTACTTAAGTCAATGAGCAAATTATTTTCATCCTCCACCTAGAGAATAGGACAAGATGTGTGTTTGATCCACCCCTTTAACAATGCAAAATTGTTTGACATGTCAGATTGATCACTAAAAAGATAAGCTCCTCACAAACAATCAATAAATTTCATGCCCTGGAGTACAGGTGTTTTTCACACCCTACAATATCTGTTAATGCAATTTGGAGACAAACAAATTCACGTTCCTCAAAAAGTAATTTTTTCAAAATGGACCAAAACTGAAAAAACATCATAAGATTGCATCCTATTTTTCTTGAGTCATATCTGGTATTTCGGATCATATCTGGTGCATTGGATCATATTTGGTCAAGCATATATTCATATCCAATTTTTTAGAATCGCATCCAGGATATAGGATCACATCTAGTTCCATCAGAGGATTGTATATGGGAGCTCGCATCCTGGACACTAGGAATTTCTAGCAGCTTTTCCTGGGAAGTCTTAGTTGTTTTAGGTACCATTTTTGCTCTTTGGCTGGACCCTATTATCTCTTCTGGTCTCCCTGCTATTATTTTCAAAAAATTTCAAAACATCTACCTTGCATGCTCAGTCAGTCTTTCACGATCTGTTCAATACGTGTGGTCTACCCATTCTCTATCAACAACTTGGTTCCTAGATCACTATCAGGGCATTCTAACCCTCTGACGCTGGAATCATTTACATCCACCAAATAAAAAAACAACGACTTCTACCTAGACACACCCACTTGAACAATCTGGAGTCCTTGCTAGCACTATTGGGAAACATTGACGAAGTTGAGAAACAAACTTCATGGTTAACACAAGATGCAACAAGTACATAACTGAAGGATCAAAAGTGCCTCCTAAAACATCACACTTTCAAGGAGAAACTTCTTGCAAATCCCTATTTGATCTTGATTCACCTCAAATGGGTAGCAACACTAACAATTAGAGTAAGGCCTTTGAGGGCTATGATGATGGCAAACAAATACAATCCGTAGGCATGGAAGAGGAAGAAAGACCCAGGTTTGAATGTAATCCGCTTGGGTCAGATAGTGATGAAGAAATCCATGAAGATGAATACGAGAAGCTTAAACAAAGAAAAATAGTCCACAAGCTATTGGAACAAATAATTGGAGATGAAAAGGAAAAATACTTCCTCCACTAGGATCCATGGGTGTCAAATTACCCCAGGATTACAATGTGAATGATCTCAAAGAAAAGGAGGTACCAAACCCCATATCCATCCTTACCAAACAGCTCAATCAAATGCAAACCGAGCTCACAAACCTCAAACAAGAGAAGGACAAACCAAAAACAAAATACTCTTTGGACACCATTTGTCCATTCCCTTTCAACAAGAGTATCACAATGGTTCCATTTAATCCTAATGTGGCAAGACGAAAATATGACAAATACACAGGAGAAACTGATCCACATGACCATGTGAGGGAATTTTGTGCTCTTAGCATTGAGTATATGCATGAATCCACTTATCTCATGCGACTATTTCTAGGAAGTCTAGGAGGAAATGCCATGGAGTGGTTTTCAAAATTGAATCCTAAAGTCAAAATATTTGAGGAGTTAATGTAATGGTTCATTTAGCATTACTCCTACAACATTCAACATCACATCACCATGATCGATTTATGTAACACCAAGAAGAAAATGAGAGAATTCTTTACACACTTCCTACAAAGATGGAGGAAGATCTTTGCATGATATTCAAGAGTCATCCCCAAAATGGAAAAGATGGAGATCTTTGTTAATAACCTCATACCTAAATTGAGCTATGCTCTACAAATGCAAGACTCTCCTATCTTTGATAGGATGATTATGAATGCTCTCCATATCAAAGAGGTCATGGTCAAAAAGGGGGAGATCACCCTTCAAAATGAAAACAAAGGCAGTAACTCCAACTCCAAGCCTAAATGGTGGAAGAAAAACAAAAATGTTGTCAATGATGGAGTGGTTGATGCTTCTAACCTTAATTCCAAAATTGAAGCATTCAATCTTACCAATGGTATGAAAGAAACTAAGGAGGCTAAAATAACAGGTCCCGTACCCAAAGCCAACAATGATAATGACAAGGGACAAACATGGAATTCAAAACCCCAAAGAACATTCACACCTTTGGGAGAACCTCTTGAGACCGTCTTAAAAACATTGGTGGATAACAAAGTCCTTACAATTCTTGATTCTAAACCTTGGGAACCAATGGTCAAACCTAGATGGTGGGATGATAACTCTTACCGTGTCTTCCAAAAAAACAAGGGACACAATACAAATAGTTGTCTCAAGCTCAAGCATGTTATCTAGGACCTCATTGAAGGGGGTAAAATCAAGGTGGATGAACACACTACAAATGAAGATCACACAACATTTAATAAACCATTCCCCGATTTCAATCAAGGAGAAACATCCAAAGGGAAAGGTAATGAGGTAAATTACACCTATTCCAAGAATGAAAATGTGATCAATATGCTCAACATTAAAAATGAATCTATCAACATGGTCACCATCAAAGGAGCCTCATCCTCTACAAACACTGTAACCCAGAGCCAAGCATAGGTTACAATCGAGGGACCTCCAAAACTGACATCCACACCCAAGGTTCCTATTATCACCATTCCTAAACTAGGGGCCAAAAATGTGGTCACTATCCCTAGAGCGAAATATGACTTGGTAGATCAATTACAATGAACTGCTGCCAAAATTTCCATCTTTGAATTACTCAAAATATCCACTGCGCATAGAGAAATCGTAGAACAAGCTCTACATGCTGCTAATGTTCCAAAGGATATAGATATAGACAAGTTCCAAGTGATGGTCAATCATATCTTAGTGCCACACTATCTCTCCTTCTCTGAAGAAGATGACAAGTCATTAACCCATCCACACAATCAACCCCTCCATATCAAAGTTCTTATTCATAAATCCCATGTTAGATGTGTGTTGATATATGGAGGCACCAGATTAAATATCTATACACTAGATCTTATCAAGAGGCTAGGCCTCTCAGAGAAAACAATTGACTGTAGAAATAAAATAAACATCAAAGCATATGATGAGGAAGAAATATCCTCCCAAGGTATTATTTGTCTACCCATCAGAGTTGGACCGATTGAAAGAGATTTTATATGTCAAGTTCTGGATCTCCCACTAGCTTACAACATTCTATTGGGGAGACCATAGATCCATGAGATGCAAGCTGTACCATCCACTTATCATCAATGCATCAAATTCCCACATAATGGAATAGAGGTAACAATTCCTGCGGATGCCAACTATGCTTGCAATAATATTAAAGCAGGTAGCATGATCCCACACAACAAAGAAGCTATGGATGCAATTACTCCTGAAACTACCAAAGACATGGTCATGAAGGGCTTTAGCAAAATGTTGAAACTTTAAGAAACAGGTATGGGAGAATACAAGTTGGACCTGACTCCCTCCCTAATAGAGCTTCCAGTGTCACCAAGATCCTATGGAAAACCATCATCAACATTTACACCTCTCATAGTCTAGGAACTAGAAGTACACAAGGCTACTAGTATGATAAAGGCATCCACATCTTCTTTAGATAACACAGAAGAGTAGGTAGTCTTAAATTGGCTTTACAAAGGAGAACCAGTAGACTCTAAGGTCAAAAATGTAAAGATATCCCTAGAGCAGTATGGAAAGGGACATGATTTCCTCAAACAAATGGGATATAAAGGAAAAGAGCCTCTAAATGACATAGGATGAGGGATCATTGAACCTATACCCATGGAGTTCTGCCTCAATAGAGATAAAATAGTATTGGGCTTTAATACTCAATCCAACAAACCTACTTCAAAGCAGAGTCCACCTTCTGAAATAGAGAGTGATAAAACAGATGAAATAGTCTCAGACCCATGGCTTTATGAGAGATTACTACATATTGGTATAGAGAATCCTAAATATCAAGGAGAACATTATGTACCTAGTTTTGAGGTACCACAGGATCGATACACTCCTTTGATAGCACAACCTCCTATTCAAGAGGTAGGAGACACCATAGATACAATCACTCAAGAGGAACCCTAGCCATAGAATTTACATCCTAACTGAGGGCAATTGGTCATTATTACACATGTCCTAGATCTACCTCACTTTGATCTACAAGCAGCTAACCGAGTCCATCAAATAAACATTGTTGAATATTTGAATAGATTTGATGATGATGTCATAGACTCTCATGACTATGAGTATGACCGGTTATCTATTGCATCTAAAGAAATTGGGATAGACACAATAGACATGTTTGTAGCTCCCATAGCTCCTAGTAGGTGACCTAACATCCCTTTCAATGATACTAATCCTCCTGAAGCAGAAGAATATTTCCTTCCCCCGATCATTGACGGAGACACTGGTGAATACATAACTCTACAAGAATTTCATAGGCTACAAGAAAGAAGCCTCCTTTTACAAAGAGATGATGATGAGTTATCTACTAATGATTCACTAGAGTTTGATCCATATATGATTGACAATGACCCTTTTAACAATGATCTCACTCTTATAGATCTAAACATCAAAGATATTAACTTAACAGACCATGTCATGTAGGTTAACAATTTTGATGCTAACACAATGCTGTCCTTCTCAGAATTTGACTCCCTAAAATTGGTATATCCAGACCTAATTGATTGGACTGAAATAGTTCCTACGCCTCTGCTTGACTTTTCTAATGACCACTCCCTAGCTTGTTATCTTAATGCTTGTGAACCTCATCCCTCTTCCACCAATGCAAGGAGCGAGAACATGTCACAGGAAGATATCAAGTTTCTTAGTCACAAATTGAAAAATAAAAAGAAAAAGTGGATTGATGGTGAAAACCACTCTGTGGTAGTATCAGATCCCAAAATACTAAAGAAAAAAGATGCATCTGATGGTGAAAACCTCTCAGAGGTGCCAAAGGATGAGACTCTTGATATCCTCCTTGAACACTTTCAGGAAATATCTTCGGTATTAATTGAACCAACATAGCCGGTGAACTTGGGCACTATTGGAGACCCTCAGATAGTTCATCTAGCACAATACCTATCAGAAGAAGAGAAGGTACAATTCACAGAATTCCTGAAGGAGAAAAAGATCAACTTTGCCTTGTCCTACACTAATATGCCATGGCTAGATCCCAATCTCATTATGCATCACTTATCTATAGCTCCTAGGATCAAGCCCATGAAACAAAAAATTAGAAAAATGCATCCTCATGTTGCATTACTGGTGAAAGAAGAATTAGAAAAGTTGTTAAAAGCTGGATTCATTCAGGTCATTTCCTATGCAGCTTGGATCTCCAATGTGGTCCCTATTTCTAAAACTGATAAATCTATCAAGATCGTGATAGACTTCAGGGACCTCAACAAAGCATGTCTAAAGGATGACTTCCCTCTACCAAATATTGACATGATTATAGACCTTATAGCTGGCTACCAGATGTATTCCTTAATGGATGGATTCTCAGGCTATAATCAAATCAAGATTGCCCCTGAGGATCAAGAGAAAACTGCATTCACATGTGCATGGGGCACATTTTGTTGGAACGTCATACCATTTGGGCTAAAGAATACTGGAGGAACATATCAAAGAGCTATGACAACCATATTCCATGACATGATGCATAAAAACATGGAAGACTATGTTGATGACACACTGGCTAAATCCAAAGAAAGAGGTACTCATATTGCAGATTTAGGAAAAATATTAGATCGAATGGAACAATTCCAACTCAGGCTAAATCCAAAGGAATGTGCCTTTGGGGTTCAGTAAGGAAATCTCCTAGGATTCATAGTATCAGCAAAAGGAATCGAGGTAGACCCGACAAAAGTCAAAGTGATTCTAGAAATGACTCCTCCACGTAATATCAACCAAATGAGGACACTACAAGGGAGACTCCAGTCTATCAGGAGATTCATGTCCCAACTTGTAGATAAGGCACAACCCTTTACTAAGATACTACATAAAGGGGTTACATTCAACTGGGATGAAAATTGTGAAACCAACTTCAGAGAATTAAAGGCATACCTGGCTTCACCACCTATTCTTATGGCACCTATTCATGGAAAACCTTTACTCCATACTTTTCAGCTACAGCTATGTCCCTAGGAGTATTATTGGCACAAGAGGATGAAACAAAGAAAGAGCGAGCTATCTACTACATTAGTATAACTCTAGTCGCTTATGAGCTCAATTATAGCATTATTGAGAAAGCATGCTTAGTAGTTGTCTTCGCCTCACAGAAATTGACACACTACATGCTTTCTCACACAATCAAGCTCATCACTAAGATCGATCCTCTAAAGTATCATTTAAGAAGAATAGCATTAACAGGCCGTTTGGCAAAATGGGTCCTCATTCTAAGTGAGTTTGACATTGAGTATGTTGAACGGAGGGCTATCAAAGGATAGGTACTAGCAGACCAAATGGTTGATTCACCACTCCATGATGATACACCACTGTTAATTGAATTTCTTGATGAAACAATCATGCATCTCACCAAACATTCATGGAAGATGTACTTTGATGGGTCATTTAATCAACAAGGATCTAGAGTCCGGGTTCTCTTCATTACTCCACAAGGATATAAGATTCCCAAGTCTTACAAATTAATGTTTCCATGCACCAACAATATCTTTGAATATGAAGCCTTGGTCAATGGCCTTAAGATCACCATAGAATGGAAGATCATTGAGTTACACATATATGGTGACTACCAACTAATTATCAATCAAATCAATGAGAAATATCAAACAAGAGATGAAAAATTGATGCCCTACAAGCAACTAGTTGATGATTTGAAAAAATACTTTGTCTTCGTCACCTTCCAACAAATACCAAGATCAGAGAATAAAGCAACAGATGCTATGGCTACCCTGGCATCCATGATACAACTAGAGGAGCATCAATTCCGCTATGACTTCTTGGTGGAAGAGATATCCTACCCTGCCTTTGCCAATCCAAAATACCAGGTAATCTATGCCTTAAATACCCCAGACAAATCTTGATATACCAATATTATTCCCTATCTTTCTGATCAAACCATTCCTACCAATCTATCTAGAAATGAGAAAAGATCCCTAATTAGGATAGCATCGTGTTACATCCTCATAACTAACAGCCTATATCAATGTAGTCTCGACAGTAAACTTCTTCAGTGTTTAGAACTAGAAGAGTCTGATCTAGCTTTAAAAGTTGGCCTACCATGGAGAAAGATGCTTTTCAATTTTCCAAAGCATGTCTTAAATTCCAAACACATGGAAACCTCATCCATGCTCCTGCCAGAGAAATGATACCTTTTATAACACATTGGCCATTCCAGCAATGGGCCTTTGACTTGGTTGGATAGATATATCCCAACTCTTCAAATGGACACAAGTTCATCATTACGACCACTGAGTATTTCACAAAGTGGGTCAAAGTCATACCGCTAAACAAAGCCACTGGCAAACAGGTGGCTATGTTCATTCTAAACTACATTATTTGTAGATATGGGATACCCTTTTCAATTGTGACAGACACTGGGGGCCAATTTAAAAACCAAGACATTGATGACCTTTATGAATAGTTCCATATTACTCAACATTGCTCTTCAGTCTATTATCCTCAAGGTAATGGATAGGCTGAGGCATCGAACAAAAACATTCTCAAGATCCTACACAGAACTATGAACAAGTCTTGCAAAGACTGGCATTTACAACTAAATCTGACACTATGGGCCTATAGAACAAGCATCAAAATAACAACTAGAGCCATGCCATTTGCTCTAGTCTATGGTGCTAAAGTAGTACTTCCTATTGAGGTTGAAATCCCATCTTTGAGGATCTCTCTACAAGGACTAGTTACTGATGAACAGTACCGCATTGATCAGATAAATTCTCTGGACCTATTAGACAAGCGCAGACAACAAGTATTCGATCACCTCAAAGTGTACCAAAAAATAATGTCCAAAGGTTACAACAAGAAGGTTAAACCATGCAAGTTTGAAGTAGGGGACCTTGTCCTAAAAGAGAATCCTAAAAAATAGCCTAATAGAGAGTAGAAAGGAAAGTTTGAACCTAACTGGCTGGGGCCTTATGTTATCACTGCTACTTTTGGGACTTGAGCTTATCAGTTAGCTACACCTAAGGGAGACATTCTTCCAGATCCTATCAACACACTACATTTGAAGCAGTTATACGCTTAATGTTTGGCTAGTAGAGCCTGTACAGTAGAAAGTTCTTACAAAATACTAAAAACATTCATAAAATTGATCCTGAAGAAATCCAAAAATAGTGGAAAAAGTCCTTCAAAATGGGTATCCTTGGTAAAAACCTGGTAAAAAGGTGCCTTGATACTACAAAAACATTCAAAAAAGTGAAAATAGAAAAAAATTGTAAAAGAGAAAAGTGCCTTGATAAGCACTTGGTAAAACAGGCATCTTGGTAGCAAAAAGAAAGAAAAAGATCTTTCCAAGTGGTGAAAACCTAGCAATCAGGCATCACTTGTGTTCTGGGCTCCATCTATCAATGCACTACTGATACTAGGCCTTCATAATTTTGCCTGTGCTCATATGATGACTTCATTTTTCCTACATGACTATCTTATCCTCGCTTAGGATTTGTCTATCTTTACATCTTAGGAAAAGGTCATTCTGCACTAGGGGCATCTTTATTGGCATAGTTAGTCACAGTTGCTAGGTTTCTCTAGGATGGTTTGCATCACGAACATGATGTTTCTCAATACATGCAAAACAATGTCACTTACTCAAAACAAAGGGTCTTTTGAGGACATGGGACATGACATGACATCCATAGCATTTCTACAAGGCTATATTGGGTCACAAACATGAATGAATTATCCTATCAAATACACAAACATGGAACACCATATTGCTTATATTTTGATTTACTGATTGATGAATCTTTACTGTGTTTGACAGATGAATGAACAAGTACTACTTAAACGCACAGTTTAATAATGGTTTTATTATGATTCCTTCATGTCCTGATGATGTTTTCAACTAGGGGCATCTAAGTAATTATAAATTTTAATGGATTGATTCACAATTTATGATTTATTATGTCTTCTTAGTTACTCAATGACGTCTGTGCAAAGACAAAGAGTCACAAGGATTGGGGGCATAATGTTTTCTTGATTTTATGCATATGGTGATTGTTTCAAATGAGCCTATAAATTTCACCTAACATAGATGTTTATGGTAAGAGCTGCCACTATGGGTGGATAGCCACATATATCTTGATCTTGGTTATGTGTAAACTACAGTGAGTTTGATGCAATTTCCTTATCTATTTTCCAATCCAGATTCTCACTAAGGTATACGAATCATAATGTACCCAAGGATATGAATTTTCAAGGTCATTGTAGGTTCAATATCTTGCCTTAATCAGAAACTGGTATATTAAAAGGAAGGTGACTATTTTGTTATCCTGGCTTCTATGCCTTGATGCCTAAGTCTATTTCCAACATTCCAATAAAACCTAGTATTCATATTATCATAATATCAGTGGGTATTAGTGATGATTGTACTATTCGATGGTATCTATTCCAAAAAGTTCCCAATGATGATAAAAATATTCCAATATTTTCTAAATCAATGAAAAGTCTTAAGAGTCTTCATATAGCTGCATTTAAAGATTGCCTGATGCATTTTTCAATAGTACATTACAAACATAATGAAATTTAAGCTCAAAACATGGTTTCTATCTTCTTCAACAACTATCAAGTTAATTACATCATTTATATTACTGATATAATCCATAGCATACATTTTGGAAATGCAAAATTGAAAAATACAAAAATAAAACATCCATGTATTGCATTTTTACTTCTACATCCTAAGTGCATCCATACATATATTTCTGCATAAACTGGAAAAACAAAGAAAACATACATTTGCATTTTTGCATAGATATCATTTTTTCACATCAGTAATATACTCATCACATCCACATTATAAAATGATGTTCTCAACTATAAACTCACTCATCACGAGATCAAGATATCATCACATGTGCAAAAGATACATTTACCACATCTATGGAAAGCAAAATAGATACATTTAGCACATGAAACATGTCAGAATCCAAAAACTACAAACATGCTACAAATCAAAGCATAAAGAGTATCAGTGAGCACAATGAGTATCACAGCATAAAGTGTATTAGATAGTATACAGAGTGTTAGTGCACATAAAAAGAATCAGTATGCCAAAAAGCATGAATCAGATATATATATACGAATCAATGTAATGTACAAAAAGGGAATCTCAGCAGGATCCAGATATACATGTATAAACTCAAAAAGAAGAGAAATGGTGCACAGTATCAACTCTGGCTTGCCCCCTCTCCCTTGTTAGGAGGAGGAGGAGGAGGAGGTGGCATGAATGGCGCTATTGGAGGTGGCATGGCCCCCTCTGACTGCTAAGCTATGTGAGAAAATGTGGGTTCCCTCTGACCCTCAGGAACTGCTTCGTGATACAAGGCATAATAATAAGTCACCCTCTGTCCCTGGTGGACTACTATCTAGGCCTGTGTATCCCTCTCAACTCTCAGCCGCTCAAGATGTCTATCCCTGTCTGCTAAAAGTGCCTCTGTAGTAGTCACCCTAGCCTCCAAGGCTATGATTTGAGCTTTGAGCTCCTCTATCTCCTGCTCACACCTTGATAGAGGGTCCTCATCTCTTCCAGGATCTTTCTCCTACACTCTTTTTTTTTGTTGTCTCTGCTGATTAGGAGTAAGTAATAGGCCAGGATATCTCTATGGGGCCACAAATCTATACCTTTGGCATCTCTACCCACTGCCACTTAGACCACTGGTATCCACTGCCTCTCCACCTCCCCCTGGTCATCACCATCATGTCTATCATTTAGGGGAGGATGCCTGTCACCTCTACCACCATCTCTACTGCCATCATGGCCCCCATGTCTGCCTGGTGCTCTATCTCTGCTATCTCTCCCCCTGATAGGTTGATCCTCGGGATCATAATCCAGCGGCTCCTCTATACGAGGAATCATCTCCTTAGGCACTGTGAATCATGGAAATGGATGCTGAAGCATCTCTGTAGCATATCCATCTGACACCCTAGCACCCTCCACATTTGGGTGAGGGTCCCAGTCTATCGCTACCATATCGTGAATGTACTATGTAGTAGTATCATAAGTTAGCTATGCTCCCTAGTCAACTACCTCATCTCTGATACGCCCATATACTACCACATCCTCTGTGCGGCCCTGTCGTTTGCCATACTATCTCAAAACCCTGGTGATAAGGAAGCGCTCTATAATGTACCTAGTCCAGTCTATAAAATATCTGCTCTGACACAAAAAGGGAACCTACCAAGCATCAGATGTCCATACCTCATAGTCTAGGTATGTTCACCACACGACCTCTATCATATCGTCAAATAATCGATGCCAATAGTCAAGCTTGCCCAGGTGGGGCTGTTGTAAAAGACCTGTGTACATGTACACATAAGGCTACTTTGGTACCCTCTGCCTGTCAACAATCGGCCATGTCATAGGGATGTGCTCCCAGGCCCATACCTGAAGAATCAATATACCCACAGTCATGCTGCGAGTATGGTGGTATACAATCTCATGAAGCTCTCAGTATATGTGAGCTAAAATGCAGCTCCCCCAGGCAAATCATCGACGGTGGACAATCATCTACTCTACCATGCTGACCCATCCCACCAAGAAACCGTTCTTCCCTCCGTGTGGCATAAGGATGTTGCCTACCAATCTAGCTAAATACATAGCTAATCAATCATAGTGATCGACCATGTAGTCCCAGGATAGGTATCTGCAATCTATATTGTCATCCTAGAAGAATCTCTAAGTAGTCTTGATCACCACGCCAACTCTCGACTCAAAGAATACCTCATGTCCAACCATGGTCACATGCAAGATCCTCCAAACATCCTCGGGTGTCACGGTGATCTCACTAGTAGGTAGGTGGAAGGTGTTGCACTCTGAATGCCATCTCTCAACCAGAGAAGTCAACAACCCTTGGTTTACCCTGATCTCAGTGTAAACCAATCAGTGCTCGCAATCCACACCAAATCATGATCGTCTGCTCATCATTTGACAATCGACCAGACAATGCCAGAACTCACGCCGGATAAGTTCCTCGAAAGGTGACTACCTCAAACTGGGCCTAATTTTTGACAAAACAGTAAAGCATCATCATTCTATCTACAACAAAGGGCATATTCCTACTCTAGTAAGTCATTTCTAGTTCTTAGGATGCACATAGATCATAGCAATTTAAAAACCAAAGTCTTTTACTAGATGTGATCCTTGAAATATAGGATGCAATTGTGCATACGGGATGCAATCCTAGAGAAACAAGATGCGATCCTAAATGCAGGGTGCGATCCCCAAAATTTGGGATGCGATTCCCTTATAGTTTCTAGCTACACACAAGACTAATTCTACAAGACTGGATGCGATCTGGGAAAAATCGGATGCGATGCAGAATCCAAGAAAAATTGGATACTATCCAGGAAAAACCAAATGCGATGCACATTGCACAGGATGCGATCCGGAATCCTAGATGCGATCTTACCTTCTACAGGCTATAAAACGCACCAAAATGCATAAAATTCTAAAATACAAAATTCACAGGGTAGTTTATCGAGCACTTACCGGCGGTGGGTAGTCGGCTGGTCGCTGGTGTCGTCGGTTCATCTTGAAATGATGTTTCCTTATGGGGACCACCATTTTCTCTACAGAGCTCTCTAATTGGCTATAGCTGAATGTTGAAATGAATAGTGAAATGGTCAATTTGGAGGCTTATATGGGTCTTTTAGGATATTTAGGATTTCCAAAACTCCTCCTAGACAACTACCAACTCATTTGTGTTCTCTTTTTCCTCAATCAGGAACCAAATCGAAGGTACCCATGACATTTTTAGCAGCACAGTGTCATTTTTGTGACAATTTCAAAAATTGCAATTTTGCTTCATTTATTCACCACATTGGTAAATATTGCACATTTCATTATACATCTTGATCTAAACATCATTATCACTCATATTTTCACATCATTAACTTGATAATCATGTGTTTATTTTTAAACACACCTTCTTCTACTTCACTCTTTCTGACCTTATCGCTTCCTGCAAATGTTTTGTTCTCTTCAACTAAGGGATTTTATTTCTTTCCTTCAATTTCGTTCCAGAGGGGGTATGATCACACTATCATCAATTAAATTTTTGCTCCAAACTGCATTAACAATGACTTTGTTATCAAACAAACTAGGGGCATAACAATTTCCTTGACTAAGTTAGATCTATTGGATAGAAAGCTTTGGTTCTCATGAGCTGGATATCTTATGTTTCCTCATTTTAAAAGATTTTTAAAGCTCCTGGCAACTTCTTACTAATTTTTGAATGATAACCAATTTCAAAATCAGTATTATCAATTTTTGGATGACAACCAAGTTCAGAATTGGTATTTTTAAAAATCTTTTATTAATCTTTGGATGACAACCAAGTTCAAAATCAATTCTATCAATTTGGTTCAATCAAGTGCGAGACTGATCTTATCAACATTTTGTTTGACAACCAAGAACGGGTTTCTCAATATTTTTGAAGTCAAAATCAAAAATTTTCTTTGAATCAATGCACTGCTCGCACATCAATTCAAAGAGGGGCAAATGTAACCACTTGAATTTGGTCTGTTCTAACTATGGACCCTATTTTCTCTAAGTGTGATCATACCCTCTATTATGTCCAAACGACCCTATTACTGCTTGGCATAACTCTTTAAATCAATTTAATGTCCTAGGTGATTTTTATCACTGAATTATATTACCTATTATAGCCATACAATTCAAATCAATTTCGACCAATCAAATTAAATCAAAAATAAAATATGGCTATATTATTTAATTATTAAGGAATTAAATAAATCCCAAAATCAAATACCCACTTGCAAATAACCCATTCCCCTAGCCTATTTAATTTAATTAAAATGGCTATAGTCCCCTAAATTATTAAAAAGCAATTAAATTGTTTAAATAATTAATTCCTATATTTCTAAATGAATTAA
>MU228217.1:871944-905372 GCA_018584345.1 Thuja plicata
GTTTATTAAAATAAAAGAATGAATTATGGACACATAAGTGTCTTTTCATATGGAATTATGGAATTCCTTTTGAGGATAATTCATTCAATTAATAAAATAACCCTTCAATTCTTTTTATGTATATTAGACAAAGAGGGTGTATTTGATTTAATTAAAAGTACTTTAGGACTTTAGGATTAAATCAATTAATCATAGGGGTTTTAGCTAATAATCATTTTAGATTTAGGAATTAAATTGTAATGTCAGATTTATGCAAATTTGGGTTTTCTGCATTTGAAACTCAGTCGATTAAAGTCAATTAGGAGAAGAATTTGCCTAGTAAAATAGGACTTCGAGGATAAGAAAATGCACCAAAATTGATTGATTATTAGGTGCCAATTTTGGGGTGTTACAGTAGAAAGCTAAAAGAGAAAATCTCAGTCTCCTCCGGTAATTCCTCTCCCTGGCAGAAATGATGGCCTGAGCCCAGGCCCTGCCAAAAGCTAAGAAAGTCTGGACAGTTCATACTCTGCAAACTAGGCCGGGCGGAGAAATCATTGCCATAGTAGCGACACCTCCCCGAGATGCTGACGAAGCGACTATAGATCCTACAGATTACAATATTGCAGAGGTATCCCTGAGTAAAAGAGGAAAGCAGGGCAAGGTGGATTTGCTGAAGGAGGTAGCAAGAGCAGTAGAGGCTCGATATGAAAAGGAGGCCCAGAGGCTCAAGGCTGAAAAGGAGAAGAATGCAAGCCTTATGGGATTGCTCACTGAGCTGGCCAGACCCATCAACACCGTACCTCTGGAGGCCTCCACCTCAATAGAATTACCGCAGAGCGACATAGACTCCCTATGAGTAATGAAAAAGAAGGCCCTAGCAGTAGATGAATGGGTTGTTCTACAGATAGGAAAGACCTGACATTTCCTAGCGTCCACTCTCTTGGACTTGTACATAGCCCGACAAGTCGTCCATTAGGCAGAGGCACTTATTGAGTAGTGGGAGAGTGACGGTGAAAACTACCAAGCATGGAAGGTAGAGCTCGAAGAGCTCCTCACCTTGGGGGAAGATATCATTTCCAAATCTGAAATTCTGGTTGAGGAATCATTTGATTTTGTAAGGATTCAGCACTCTAGGCTTGACCTCACATTGGAGGTAACCAAGCAACTGGTAGAGTCCTTGCAAGAGAAGGTACACAGCATAAAATATCCTTCTAATTTATTCAATTCTTATATAACAAAGATTTCTGGGGCTGATCCCCTTAGTACAGATATGTACACCCCCGAAGATTCAATTTTGGGGAGTTTTGATGAAATAATACAATCCCGATACCAATCCCCGGACAGGATAGATGGGGCCTAGATGGCGAAGTTAACCGAAATGATACTTGAGGGCCATGACGCGGCAAGGATGGTGGATTAATTTAAAGAAAATGTTCTGGAGCTGGGGGAACAAGTTGAAGTAGCCAGGCACCGAAGGGCCAGCCTGAAAAGTGTAGATGAAGATGACATTTATCGCCTCCTTCAAGTCTTCAACGATAACAAGCAACCTTAATCTTTCTCTGGAGGCCGGGGAAGAAATCACATTGAGTATTCTTTATTCTTTTGGGACATAAGTTCCTGGATCCCAGAGTCCCGAATCCAACAATTTTGCATTCTTTGAAGTGACCCGTGTCCCAATCCCCGAGACCAACCCGTCACTTTCAGAGGCGGTTAATAAAGACTGTCAGAAAGTAGTTGGGCACATCGAGAGGTGTTTGCTTGGCAGTTGGTTTTCTAACAGGGTGGTATTCTCGAGGTGCCGCTCAGAGGTACATCTGGCACGTTGAAGATAGGGCACCGCATTTTCCATTTATGAGGCATGTAGCCTCGATCTTCGAGGGACCTACTTCTTTCTTTCTCCTTCTCGGTTCTCTTCCCAAGACTGATTCTTTCGCTGTATATTCTTATCTTATTCTTCTGACATGGCAGACATATTCTGTCTCTAGGTCTTTTGTAGGGAGGCGCAGGTAGTACCGGCCCTCGGATATTATATTTTATTGGAACTTGATGTAAATAGGGTTAGGGTTAGCAAAGAGTTGTATAAATAGGCAAATCGACCCATTTTCAAGGGTCGAAAAAATTAATGATTTTGTTTTCCATAGCAATAGAAAAGTACTTTCTGGTTTTAAGTTGCAGAGCTCAATGCTCCATTGTTCTGTCCTCAATAGTTAGATGCTCCCTTGGAGCCACTATTGTATCACGCACCAGTGCTTGCTGGACTGAACATTAATGAAGAAGGAAGAATTCTTGGCAATGATGTTGTTGACATTTCATCTTCTAGGTTAATGGTATTTCATGTTTTAATATTCTTTATGTCTTTTACTCTGGTATGTTAAAGTAGATTAATGACCTCTTTATTCCTGCTACTGATAAAATGCAAACTGATGGTTATGTGTTCCTTTGGTATTTAGTGTAGTTTACCAGAGTATTATCGATGTTCCAGACATTTTAGCATGACTATAGTTAGATGAAATGCTTCTAACTCTGCAAGATCTTTTTTTTGCTTTATTTGTTAAGTATAGAACGCTCGGGAAAACCTTACTTTGATTGAATCTCCAGAGAAGATGAGTTGAAGAAACCAGATACCCCCCTCAAAAACAGTCACCTCTCCCAACTGAGCACCGCACCGTTGTGACCCAAAACCCAAGTGCTTGAAGGTCCGAAGGATTTATTTCCCCTGGACAACCTTTGTAGGCAGAGTTGGCCGATTTCCCCGGAACCCGGTGACAACTTATGACTGTTGGTGGACCCAGTCAGCAAAACCCCGTCAACAAAAACTGGCGCTAGAAGGAGGGCATGAGCTCATCCCCTTCCAGAGATTCTGATTTTACGCCTTTTGAGGGTTCCCCAAGCTCTAGTTTTAGGAGGTCGACCTTCCATGGGATTGGATCTTTCTCCCCAGCAAAATTTGAGAGAGTCCTTAGGTCTTTCGTGAATCTTAAAATTTTTGTCAAACTCAAGCCCCCTGCTTGAAAGAAACAAACCTCGAAGAGCACACCAGCCGCTATTGTCTGGGGATCTAGCATGCCACCGAATACCCAAACTTCTCAGACAATCTCAGGAACCAGTACCCAAATGACCCAACATATAGTTCCCCCAATGGTTACATACTTCAAAAACACTGGGTCCCCAATGGGCACTTTCCCGGGTGCAACCCATGATTTACCTTCTCACCCGAAAAAGATCTGCCCACGATACGAGCACTTAGGCTCACAAACCGCATAAGAACACCTACAGGCATACAAGAATGCCATAAACTGACACCAGATCCAATATGAAGATGTTGTGACTCAGATTTTTCCCTTGTCCCTAGGACAAAGCGAGTTGAACTGGTACCTAAATCTTCCTGCCAACTCTATAAACACTTGGCAAGATATGAAGGATGCCTTCCTGGCTGCCTTTCGCATGCATGTGGACCCAGCCTGGTCCCATAGCCAGTTCATCTCCATCAGAAAGGAACCCAATGAACCTCTTGTAGCCTTCAAAAATAGGTTCCAACGTGCCCTGAAGCGGTGCATGGGTCCTCTTATCCCATCCTCAGACGTAACCATACAGACCTATCTCAATGTGATGGACCCTTTCATTGCCACTCTCCTTTAGAGAACAACTGCCCTGGGTGACGGGACACTTTAGCGAAATTCTACAACCTAGCCCTAGAACTGTCCCGTGGTCTCAACAAATCCCCAGGCGGGATTGGATAGAACACGCCTTTCAACATGATCCCTAGTGGAACTGCTTACGCTAGGGCATACAATCCCAATCTGGAAACCCTTGATGGTAATGAATCCTTTGCCACCCTTGATAGACCAACAGGCACGATACGTTTACCTGACCCAGACCCAGATGACACCAGGTCTGGAAGTCTTCCCTTGGAACCAGTCGCAGCAGACACAACAACCTCAGACACAATCATCTGGAGTGCCCGTCTTCCAGTCATCCGTGGTTGGAGGATTGCAGCCCTCGACTCTGGTGAATGCTGCTGTCTTCCTGGGAAGCCAACAACAACAACAGCTGTCACATTGTGACACTAACACTCAGTTGACCGCCGAGGTTGAATCCTTCCGCCAATGTTATCCACCCTGACTATGGACATGGGCCAACTGAAGGCGGGGTCCTATGCACCCTAGAACTCAAATTCTTAGAGGGAAAATATTTTCTCCGACCAACAAAACAACAATGCTGGAGGAAGAAGTTTAAACAATGGGTCTAGGCCCAATCAGCACCAATGGAATAATAATGTGAACATCGGAGGCCCGCCTCCAAACCAAAACACCAACCAAAATGGTGTTGGGCCATCACATTTTACGCCAGTCACAGACTTCCAGCCCATGACTAATTGGTGTAGATTACACGATACAAGTTCCCACAATGAGGTGAATTACGCAACTTTGAAGAAAGTTATCATGATCTCCCAACTGGACAGGGAACAGTCGCATGACTCTACCCCTCCAGAACCTCCTATCCAAGAGACAACCCATAGTGCCTTCACCTATGACACCATCTTCTTTGGAACTTCTGGAGAAGATGAAGAAGAATCCAAACTGTAGGGATTCTTTGACGAATCTATCCCGCCTTTTGAGGCCAATGCCTTTACTAACCCACGGGCTCCATACAATACCCAGAGCCAGGTTGGTAAAGGGCCAGTTTACACACCTGTGCCCCCATCAAAGATGCTCCTCCTCCCCAGAATAACATGAATGATCAACCTGTTCCTCCAAGAGGCCCTAGCTCTAACCAAGCAAAAGATCTCACGGAGGAAAATCACCTATTCCTGGGAGGAAGATTTGATATCACTAAGGCATTAGAACAAACCACCACCTCCATGACCCTGATGGAGGTTCTGTTAAATTGTCCCAAGCAAAAGAAGTCTCTTCTGAAGCTTTTAGGGAACTCAGAAGCAGTTAGCCGCCCACCCAAGGCCGTCACATTCAAAGATGCTAATGCGGCTATCTTCTGTGGAAACAATGAGGACCCCCCCTTTCTACTAGGCCTAAACATATATGGAAAAAATATACACAACTGCTTAGTAGACTCTGGGGCTTCGGGCAACATCATGCCTTTGTCCATTTGTCAGAAGCTCAGACTCCACCCCACCCCATCTAACGGTGCAGTAATCCAGCTGGATAAGACTTCTGTAAAAATGGTGGGGGAGTTGAAGAATGTCCGGATACACCTTATCCAGGACCCCAGGATAGCCAGCATCATTGATATCCAAGTGGTGGACATCTCAGAGACCTATGGGATGTTACTAAGTCAGAATTGGTCTAAGTCCTTGAATGGATACTTTTCGACCGACTTCACCCACTTGTGGCTTCCATGGGAGGGAGAATCCAATCAGATCTAGGTTGAGAGTGAACCCTGGATGAAACAGGCCCTTACCAAAGTTGGGAGGGTCAATGAAGTCCTTTTTGCGGAGACTTCTCTGGGGGTGTACCGACCTCTTGAAATCTTAACATTTGATTTCATCCCCGGAGAGGATCTCGTCATGCTGCAGAGAGCACAGGACTTAGAAGAAAAGATAAGAGTTGAAGTCAGCTCTCAAGGCGCCACAACAACCCTTGCCACACTTCTGTCTGGCACTTGGTGCCAAGTGCACTACCAAAAACATTGAGAGCATGAGTGTGAACCATGTCTTTCGATCGCTAACCAGAAACTTGATACCCTCTGGAAAAAGCAACATTTAGTAGATTCCCCGGGACCCGGTACTCCTATGGGAGGTGCTCCTTTGGTGTCATCTCCCTGGGAATCTCAAATTCCAAGAAATTAGGAGGAAACTTCCACTCTCATGCCGACAGTCCGGGAGGCACCTCCCAAGTCCCCCAGCAATAATCCAAAGAGAATTCCTCCTCCCCAGCCCCAGATTACGAACAACGACTTATGGACCCTTAAGTTTGATGGGTCACACTCCAAACAGGGTTGTGGGGCCGGGGTAGAATTAATCAACCCGCGAGGGAAATCCTTCCTCGCGTCCTACAGACTATAGTTTAACTATACCAACAATGTCACAGAGTACGAGGCTTTGGTCCTAGGACTCTTATTCGCATTAAGGAAAGGTATCACCCACCTCTGGGCTCTGGGTGATTCAGAGTTGGTTGTCAAACAAATCCGGAGCCAATATACATGTCATGACAAAAGGCTGGCCGCATACCACAACTAGGCTTGGAGCCTTATCGAAGATTTTGATGCCTTTGGCATTGACCTCATTCCCCGGTGACAGAACTGTGTCCCAGATGCCCGTGCCATTTCTGCCAGCACACTTGAGCCAATGGCCGGCTCATGACTCTGGAAATTCTCAGTCAAAATGGTCCCCACCCCGTCCATTCCAGATAATGTCACCCACTTTCAGGTCTTTGAAGATGACCAGCATATCCTGGCCTTCATGAAAAACATTGGTGTCTTTAAGGACTAGATAGTGGAGGAACAAGACCACGATGACACTGGACAGGGTGATGAAGACGATGGAATCATGGACCTACCCACCAACACCATCCCAAAGGGAATGGTTGCATTGGAACAAATCTTTGACTCGGACCCTCGGGCCCGTGAGAAGGTGTCATCCTCCCCTGAGGGAGGAAAGTTTGAAAAGGTTAACTTCGGCCAGCCTGGTGAAGAAAAGATCATCCACATCGGTACCTCCTGCTCCCCCGAGGAGAAGGAGAAGATTCTCATGGTTCTCCAAGAATATATTGATGTAATCGCCTGGGGATACAAAGATTTAAAAACGTATGATACATTTATCATGACCCACACTATTCCCCTGAAGCCAGACACTAAGCCCTTTTGGCAAAAGAAAAGGCCAGCTAACCCCCTGATAGAGCCTCTGATTCATCAGGAAGTAGAAAAACTACTGTCAGCCCAGATAATCTTTTCAATCTAGCACACTACGTGGGTTGCCAACCTGGTCCCCGTGAGGAAGAAAAATGGCAAGATCCACCTTTGCGTGGATTTTTGAAATTTGAACAAGGCCTCCAAGAAGGATAATCATCCTCTCCCCTCGTTGGATGAGGGGTTGCAGATAGTAAATGGATCCCAGATGATGTCTTTCTTGGATGGGTATTCGGGATACAACCAGGTCATGGTCAAGTATGAGGACAGAGAGAAAACAAGGTTTACCACCAAGTGGGAAATGTTTGCGTATAGAAGAATGCCCTTCGGTCTGATCAATGCAGGGGCTACATTTCAAAAGGCTATGGACATTGTGTTTGAAAGCCTTGTCAATCGATGCATAATCATCTACATGGATGATTTGACCATCTTTTCCCGGGACAGGCGCGACCACGCCACCCATCTCACTCAGATATGCGAGAGATGTTGCCGGTATGGAATATCCCTCAACCCCAAGAAGCGCATATTTGGGGTCACCAAGGGAAAATTGCTGGGGCATATCGTCTCTGAGAAGGGTATATCCATCGACCCTGATAGAGTTGAGGCATTGTTGAATCTGCAGATGCCTGGCAGCAAGAAACAAATGCGATCCTTTTTCAAAAAAATCAACTTTGTGCGATGATTCATCACAGGATTCACAGAAATAGTTAAACCACTCAATGAGATGATGAAGAAGGACACCAAAATTGAGTGGAACGCTGAAGCAAAATGGGCATTTTCCTAGATCAAACAGACCATCACGGAAGCACCTGTCCTGGCTAGTCTGGACTACTCCCTTCCATTTTACATTTACTCTTTTGCTTCGCCGCATTCTGCCGCGACAGGGTTAACCCAAAAAGTTGAAGGGGAAGAGCGACCAATAGCTTTCATGAGCTCCCCCTTTAAGAACACTGAAGTCTGGTATTCACCACTGGAAAAATAGGCCTTTGCTCTAGTTCAGGCCGTGAAGAAATTCTAGCATTATATTCTCCGGAGCAAAGTGCATGCTATCATTCAAGACCAGGCCGTCAAATCTCTGCTGATGCAGAGTGAATTGGGAAAGAGATGGGGGAAATAGATGGCCATCCTCCAGGAATATGACTTAGAAATGCAGCCCATGAAGATAGTCCGAGGCGAGGGACTAAGTAGAGCAATGGAAAAAGAAACTCCCCGCATAGAATGCCAAACTTACACAGTGGAGTCCATCACCCAAGATCCGTGGTATACCGATTTGGTGTACCTATTTCTAAACAAAAAATTCCTAGAGGGGTTGCCTCCCCACAAATGTCATGCCCTACGGATGAAAAACACTCACTTCATGATCAAAAATTCTGCGCTTTACCGCAGAAACTATGGAGTTTACCTCCGGTGCATCGATAGAGACCAAGCTGTAACAATAATCGACGAATTCTATGAACATTTTGGAATAGGGCATGGTTGAGCCAACGCCACTGCCCATCAGATCCTTTAGGCTAAATACTATTGGCCCTGTATATTCAGAGACGTCTACGCTCATGTTAGGAGATGCCATAATTGTCAAACCGTGGTGAATCGTGAGCGTAACCCAGCCATGCCTCTACAACCCGTCTATGAGGCTAGACCCTTCGCCCAGTGGGCATTTGAATTCATTGGGGAGATCAACCCCAACTCGTCTACCAACCACTGATACATCCTTACTGCCACTGATTACTGCACCCGGTGGTTTGAAGCTATACCTTGCAAAAATAACATGGCAGACGTAGTTATAAAGTTCTTGGAAGAAAACATTGTCACATGGTTTGGAATGCCCTTCACTTTAGTATGTGACAATGGTCCGGCATTTTCTTCAGCACAATTACTTGAATGGACCTACAATTGGAAGATCACACTGAAGTTCTCCAGCAACTATTATCCCCAGGGAAATGGCGTTGCTGAATCAACAAATAAGAATCTGCTCGAAGTGATCAAACACATGTTAGAAAAAAATCCCTGGGATTGGCACCAAAAGCTGAAATTTGCCCTCTGGGCAGATCACATTTTCATTAAGGCCACCCTAGGAACGTCACCGTTCCACCTGGTTTATGGCCAGAACCCTGTATTCCTAGTCAATTTACAGATCCTAGTATTACAGTTCATGCAGGAATTCAACAATAGTGACAACATCATGGAGGTTTGGCTCTTGAACCTAATGCGAGTGGAAGAACAAAGAGATGCAGCTCTTGAACATTTCAAGCATCATCAAGCAGTGGTAAAAAGATGGTTTGATAGAAGAGCCCAATATAAAGCTTTTCAGATCTCCGATTTGGTCCTGTTGTGGGAAAAGGCCCAGAAGAAGAAAGGAAAGCATACCAAGTTCCAACGGCTCTGGCTTGGACCATACTTGGTCTCAGAAATCTGCGGGGTGAATACTTATTGGCTCAATGCTTTGACTGGAGAACTTGTCGCATTGCCCGTCAATGGGCAGTTTCTCAAACACTACTTTGAGTAGAGGTAAGTTAAACCTAAGTTGTACTATATGTTAAGCTTTCTGCTTGTAAATAGTTCCCTCTGGGTGCCTCGTGCGAGGTACCCTACCTTATAGATAGTCCTATCGACTGTCCTCCTGGGCAGTCCCCTTTTTATTGTTTTTGTTTTGGCTTTTGGTTTTCTTGTGGTCCCGGCATTTTGCTCCGTCTCGTAGAGATTGGAATGCTTCACATAACTCTGGCCTCTGGGGCAATGTCTACAACATGGCAAACTTTAGAATCTATCTTTAGCACGATGGAATCGACCCGGTCTCCGGGGTCTATTTCACAGGTTATGGCACATTTTGAGGAATCTTCATTGGGTGTTCTCTCTAGAAATTTGGCAATCAATGAACAAAATAATAATGCGAGGAACAAGTAATTAGACACACCAAGGGTAGATCGGTTGTACTCTTTAATTGACCCAGGTCTAAAAATCTAAAGGAATTCTTCCTGGGTCTAGAGTTTTTGTCCCCTCTTCGAAAAACCTAAATATAGGTGGATAGGTGAAAGAAGTACTGTCATTAAAATTAGCTAAGCTTAAGCTTAATGGTGAAAGAAGTACCGCCTTTCCCACCCAGAAATAAGAAAAATAACAAGATGAAAAGTGGGACAGAACTCCATTCTCTGGGGGAAACGAGCAAATTGATGACTGGTTCGTTGTGATTAGTACCTCTTCTCTACTCCTCCCAAAGGTCATCGGCTTGATTTCCTTCCAAAGCACACATGCCACCACTAATGAAGGACTATGGAATAACTCCTATGTGGTTGGATTCTCTCAGATATGTTACCCTTTTCCTGTCGGACGCCTCGGGAAGCAGCCTGTTCCAGTTTTGGTAACTAGAGATTCATTGGTTCTCAAATGTGCTAAGGCATTTGTCCCAGATAGTTTCCATTTGTTATGCCCTGCATCCTCGTCCCTACATTTTGTGTGCAAAATGTTGGGTCCCCCTTTTTTTCTTTTTCCTGCTTTTGCTTTGCGGGCTTTGCCTTGTCTCTTTCCCTTTTGTTTTCTTTCTTTAGGGTTTTCTTCCTGGGTGTGTCGCTTTGTTGTTTTTTTTTTTCTTTTGGGACTCTGGTCCCGGAGGTTGCCTTTTGTTGGGAACCGGATTCTAGACTCTGGGATTATTTATCATAATGTTCTTCAGGATATTACTGTGAAGAATCCCCGGGCCCAGAGTCCGGAGGTTTCGCCTGTCCGAAGATCACCGGAAGGAGGAGGATTGCATTTTTACCGTGGGTATAAATAGAAATTATCTTTCATTTTCACATTTACCATGATTAAAACCTTCAAGCACTTAGAGTGAATTAAAGAGCGATTTTAAAAGTGATTAGCAGAGCATTTGCAAAAAATTTGTGATAATCATCATTTAACGATTTGCAGCATTCTCAAGCAAGTGCAAATGCTTCGTGGTGGTGCTTTCGACTGATTGATAGCCCAAACTGTTATAGAGCTCTCGAGGTAACCCTTTCCTTTCTCTTCCTTCTACGTTCTCAAGTTGGTGTCCCTATTTTCCCTCATGGTTTTCTTTGGTTTTTTTTTTCTTTTGTTTGCCTAGTTTTGTTTCATTTTTCCCGTCTTATCTGGTCTGTTGTCTCCTGGTTTTGCCTCCCATTGGTGGGTCGCCTCTTTGTTAGAGGGTTGTCCACCCTCTGCCCAGAGGATGTAGATAATATAAATAGTGTAAATAGTGGTCTGTTTGTAAATATATAAATAAGTTGTATATTCATTCCTACCTTGTCTGGTTTTCCCGCGGGAGTTATCCCACGTTGCATATCCATGTACATATGTATGTAGTTGTAGATAGTCTATGTATATCTCCCCATTTTCATGTATATCTCCCTTAACTTTATGTATATCCTTCCAGGTGGCTTGATAAGCTGGTCAAGTCGCCTGTGCTTCTGGTTTTTGCCTTCAAACTTGCTTTAAGGCAGAAAACCACCTGTTTGAAACTCGGCTCATAGCCAGTTTCAAATAGGTAGTTTTCTCTCTCCTCCATTAGGGCTATCAGAGCCTCATTTATTCCCCATACGTGTAATTAATTCTAGCCAAGTGGCTTTCCCTTTTTGTGCGAGCCAACAGATGGCTTCGCCATCATCGCCATCACATCCAATCAATGCCAACACACGTGGCACCCATGTGGGCTTGACAACTTGCTCTTTCGTTCATATTTGCTAACGGTCATTTCTTTGGACCTTGGGCCCTTTTTCCACCACCCATCCTGTGTCCTTGCCAAGTGTGATAAAATTCTCAGACCTGGATGCGTAATATCTGAAGTTTATGTTCTGCTTTTTGATTGCCTTTGCATGATACTAACTTTTCAGGAAAGCAAAACATCGCGGTGGTAAGTTCTCCAGACCCCGGAGTAATTATTTTCACAAATATATTCTGATGGTCTTCTTGTCTTGCAGATTCCCAGACTTCGTATTTCAAACATGTTTGAAGCGTCTGTGTCCTCCCCTCTTGGAAGTCTGAAACTTCCTTCAACCAGCACTAGGGCGGCAACAAATCCCAAAATAGAGAGGGCCCTGGAGAAACTGCCTCTTACCATGAAGTTCATACAGAATAATGCTATCACCGGATCAAAGATTGAGTCCAAGATCAAATTTTTAACTGACACAAGCGTTGAAACCTGGGCAGAAATGCAGGCCCTAGTGAAAATTATGCACATCCAGCGACAGGCTGGTGACCAATTAGCGACTAACGTCGGAGGGTCCAGGATCCTCCGGGCAGCTTGCTTCCCATGCTCCGTGTAGTCTTCAGAGCTTATCCTGACACTGGCTGCCAACTACAACTCTTCAGTCCGGGCTGTCATGCTTGCAGCTACAGAACCCGAGGGCTACCCCACTCCTCTAGTATCCCTCAACCCAGACACACTCCAGGAAGGACTGGGAATCCCACACTTTGATAGGGCAGCAGTGGTCACAAGGGCTGATGCCTTGGACCAATTTACACAACTGGAGGAGGCGGCCCGGACATATATGAATACCCACTGGCTCAAGGTCCAATAGAGGGACCCAAAAAGAATGAAGATAGAGATTCCCCACTCTGAATTCAAGGAGAGCATCCAGATGGGGATGATAGCATTGGCCCAGGTTTTTGGGCAACCCTCCACCCAGGAATTTGCAAAATGGATGTACTATTTTCTCCTCGACATGGACACCAAGGGAGAATTTTTTGACTGGGCGGCTATAATCTCCAATCACATTGACTCCCAGTTCCTCCAGTTGGGCAGGAAGAAATTTTTTTACATGTCTTCCTATGTTTTCTGGGCCTTAACACAATAGAGGCCCCACTCCAACGGCCTACTCACAGATGGTGTACTCGGGTTTTGCTCGGGGCAAAAGGCACCATGGGATTATTTCTCGCAAATTCAATGGGAAGCCAGTTTCCCTAGTTTCTACCAGGTGAACGACTCGTTTGTTTATTACCACCTTCTCACCCCCACCCGAGATGCTGGATACCAATTGTCCACTAAGGCGATGAAGCTTGTTAGTAGTTATGGGCACTACTATATTCAGTTCCAACAACATACATACATTAGGGTCGCCGGCTTCTCCGGGAAAACCCTACTTGTTACCCAAACACTATGGGGACAAGATCGTGCTGCTGGAATACTGCTAGTAAATAATAGAATTGCACATCTTCCTGGCCCTCAAGAAGGTCCCCAATGTCCCATTCTCAATCAGCTATGGGGACTACATCTGCAGTCTGACAGCCGCAAAAGAGGCAGACAATGAGCTGAAAAGTTACAATCTACAGGAATTTTATTTGGCACGGAAGAATTTCGATCTGCATGGAAGAATAACAATGGCACTACCCCAGGCTTCAGAGCCCCATTAGATACACATGGAGGACTTCTAGGCAGATTGCCAGGATGATGTGGAGGTGTGAAGCTAGCACCATGTCAGAATGACGGCCGGGATGATGCAACTGTTGAAACTCCAAAAATTTCCAGAGGATTTCTTAGACACCACCCCCCCATCAACCCCCAGTACAAAGAAAAGGGGCTCGATAAAATGCCTCTCCTACCAATGGAGTGGGCCGCCATGGAGGGGCCCACAATTAAAGATTTCACCTGGGAGGTGGTTGAGGGGAGCCACGCCTACTTCAAAAGGGTGTGCCCCGGGAGTACTCCCCAAGCTCCCCGACCGACGCCAAGGCCCGTACCACAGCTGCGACCCAAATTAACCCCGGGGGCTGGGACTTTCTCATAGGGTGCAGACAAAGGGAAGGAAATAGCTACATCCCCTTCTACGCAGGGAGTTCCCATACAGGAAAAAATAAAATAGTCGGTGGCAGCCTCCCAGCAGATGAGGGAGCAACTAATTACGAGGCTGGCCACTCCCCCACGCATGGCTGGACCAATTCGTCCCCCTTCCTCCCCGTCGTTGGCAGCCCTGATGGTGAAGGCAATGGGGGAGGATCCCGTAAAATCAATAGTAATGGCCGATGCAAGGCCACCTTTGGTCACCCAGAGGAAGAAAAAGCACATCCAGCAGGTCAAGCCTGAGCCGGTGCCAGAAACATCCCTCCCCCAGGAAATTGAGATTCTTTTGTCCAGTTCCCCGGAGGCAGAGAAAGAAAAAGAGCACGCTAAGGTCCCGGACAGTCCCCCTCTGGAGGAAAAATTTGACATATTTGCGGCTGATGAGTTTGGGAACTTACAGGGAGATGACACGCAAGCCGATGTAGAAGTTCGAGGGGAGGAACAAGAGGCTGCGGGATGACAAGGAATGGGACAAGAGCCCACACAAAGGCCAGGGTAGCAGACGGAGGAATCAAGACCAAAGATTTCCTCTGGGGCTCAAGCAGTGCAAGGTTCGAGAGTGGAACAACTAAAGCAAATTGAGCAAATGGCATCCGCTGGGGGAACCGAACCCTTGGGAATAACCGTAACCCCAGCCACCACATCTCAAGGGCCACTCCCAGAGGCAACCTTCGGGTAGGTTATCACAGTGGCCCAAACTCTAAACCTTGGCCCGATACCTCCCCTACTCCCAATAGAAGAAGAAGAGAAAAAAGAATAAGAAGAAGAAAGGCAGCTTGAAGAAGAAATCCCTAAGGAAACCTATCAGGATCCAGATCCAGTGATTGATGTATAGGACAAGGTTGAGGGGATGGAAGTTGAGAGGAAGGTTTCTATAGAAGAAGTTGGGGCCGAGGGAGGAACGGATGAGATCCATATTGAGGAGCAACAGCCACCTGAGACTGGGAGAGAATTGGGAGAACGAATTATGGCAGGAAGGCCACCTCTCCCACCTTAGTGGCTGGTAGAAAGCAAAAAGAGAAAAGCTCAGTCTCCTTCGGTAATTCCTCTCTCCCTGGTGAAAATGATGGCCTGAGCCCAGGCCCCGCCAAAAGCAAAGAAATCCTAGATAGTTTATACTCTGCGAACTAGGCCGGGCGTAGAAACCATTGTTGTAGTAGTGATACCTCCCCCAGATGCTGATGAAGCGACTATAGATCCCGCAGATTACAATATTGCAGAGGTATCCCTGAGAAAAGGAGGAAAGCAGGGCGAGGTGGATTTGCTGAAGGAGGCAGCAAGAGCAGTAGAGGCTCGATATGAAAAGGAGGCCTAGAGGCTCAAGGCTGAAAAGGAGAAGAATGCAAGCCTTATGGGATTTCTCACTGAGTTGGCCAGACCCATCAACACCACTCCTCCGGAGGCCTCCACCTCAACAGAATTACCATAGAGCGACATAGACTCCCTGCGAGTAATGAAAAAGAAGGCCCTAGCAGTAGACAAATGGGTCGCTCTAAAGATAGGAAACACCTGGCATTTCCTGGCGTCCACTCTCCTAGACTTGTACATAGCCCGACAAGTTGTCCATCAGGCAGAGGCACTCATTAAGCAGTGGGAGAGTGATGGTGAAAACTACCAAGCGTGAAAGGTAGAGCTCAAAGAGCTCCTCACCTTGGGGGAAGATATCATTTCTGAATCTGGAATTCTGGGTGAGGAATCATTTGATTTTATAAGGATTCAGCACTCTAGGCTTGACCTCACATTGGAGGTAACCAAGCAACTGGTAGAGTCCTTGCAAGAGAAGGTACACAACATAAAATATCCTTCTAATTTATTCAATTCTTATATAACAAAGATTTTTGGGGCTGATCCCCTTAGTACAGATACGTACACCCCTGAAGATTCAGTTTTTGGGAGTTTTGATAAAATAATGCAATCCCAATACCAATCCCCGGACGAGATAGATGGGACCTAGATGGCGAAGTTAACCGAAATGATACTTAAGGGCCATGACACAGCAAGGATGGCGAACGAATTTAAAGAAAATGTTCCAGAGCTGGGGGAACAAGTTGAAGTAGCCAGGCACTGAAGGGCCAGCGTGAAAAGTGTAGATGAAGATGACATTTCCTGCCTCCATCAGGCCTTCAATGATAACAAGCAACCTTAATCTTTCTCCGGAGGCTGGGGAAAAACTCTCATTGAGTATTCTTTATTCTTTTAGGACATAATTTCCTGGATCCCAGATCCCGGAGTCCCAGATCCAACAATTTTGTATTCTTTGAAGTGACCTGTGTCCCAGTATCCGAGACCGACCAGTCACTTTCAGAGGCGATTAATAAAGAGTGTCAGAAAGTAGTTGGGCATATCAAGAGGCATTTGCTTGGTAGTTGGTTTTCTGACAGGGTGGTCTTCTCGAGGCACCGCTCAGAGGTACATCTGACACGTTGAAGATCGGGTGCCACATTTCCCATTTGTGAGGCATGTAGCCTCAATCTTTGAGGGACCTACTTCTTTCTTTCTCCTTCTCGGTTCTCTTCCCAAGACCGATTCTTTCGCTGTATATTCTTATCTTATTCTTCTGACATTGCAGACCTATTCTCTAGGTCTTTTGTAGGGAGGCACAGGTAGGTTTGGCCCTCGGATATTATATTTTATTAGAACTTGATGTAAATAGGGTTAGGGTTAGCAAAGAGTTGTATAATTAGGCAAATCGGCCCATTTCCAAGGGTCAGCAAAATTGATGATTTTGTTTTCCTTAGCAATAGAAAAGTACTTTCTAGTTTTAAGTTGCAGAGCTCAATGCTCCATTGTTCTGTCCTCAATAGTTAGATGCTCCCTTGGAGCCACCATTGTATCATGCACCAGTGCTTGCTAGACTAAACATTAATGAAGAAGGAAGAATTCTTGGCAATGATGTTGCTGACATTCTGTCTTCTGGGTTAATGGTATTTCATGTTTTAATGTTCTTTATGTCTTTTACTCTGGTATGTTAAAGTAGATTAACGACCTCTTTATTCCTGCTACTGATAAAATACAAACTGATGGTTATGTGTTCCTTCAGTATTTAGTGTAGTTTACAGAGTATTATCAATGTTCCAGACATTTTAGCATGACTATAGTTAGATGAAACGCTTCTAACTCTGCAGGATCTTTTTTTTGCTTTATTTGTTAAGTATAGAATGCTCGGGAAAACCTTACTTTGATTGAATCTCTGGAGAAGATGAGTTGAAGAAACCAGCTATCCCCCTCGAAAATAGTCACCTCTCCCAACTAAGCCCCGCACCGTCATGACCGACACCCAGGTGCTTGAAGGTCCAGAGGATTTATTTCCCCCAGACAACCTTTGTAGGCGGAGTTGGCCGATTTCCCCAGAACCCGGTGACAACTTATGACTGTTAGCTGACCCAGTCAGCAAAACCCCGTCAACAAATTACAACATATCAATGGACAAAGATGAATTTCAGGCCTATTTTTGGTCTTCAAAATGTTTACGACAAACTCTCGGTGGAATCATGACATGTGGTATGATTTATCGTACCTTATTGGTATGATTGATCATACCACATGTCATGGTTCCACTGAGAGTTTTCCATAAACATTTGAAGACCAAACATAGGCCTAAAATTCATCTTTGGCCATTGATATGTTGTAATCCAATGGACATGTGAGTCTGTGATGTCATAGAGGTGGGACCCAATGCAACTTCAACATCAAATCAGAACCATTGGATTAAGAGAGATGAATGGTGGAAGGTGCATTTTGGAAGAAATGTGGTGACATAACTCCTTTACTGAAAACTCTCTCTGAAAACATCACACATGTCATCCTTTGAGAATGAAAACTTTGGAGAATAAAACTTTAATGGTTATTTCCAATTATTAAATCACCATACCAACTATACAACTATTCCCTTAAATCACCAAGTTTATATGTATTTTTGAAATACATTCACCACGACAAATAATTAATTACAATATTTGGAAAATTATTTTGCCATAATTTATCAGTAAAATTTTCTAGCTTCGCCAATTATATTAATAACTTTCCTATTAAAATCATTTGTTTTCGCTATTTTTTTATAAAAATTGTATGCGGTATTAAAAAATTTGCCACCAAATATCTATAATTTGAACCACAATTCACCATCAATATTAAAAATTTTCCCTCAAAAAAAATGTGATTCGCCACAATTTTATACTTTTTGGGAGGGGGGGTTTCTTAAAGTTATCCCTGGTGGACAAAAGTCTTGTTATTGCTATAGAACCAGCTTGGCTCTATTTTGAGATCTTTATCCTTGATATCTTAGGGTGTTCACAACCCTAAACTGAGGTAAGTCACTCTCAACTTCACCTCCTCTTCAAGACTCAGTCCCCATTGAAATGATTTTCATCTTCTTCTTGCTAAACCTACACAAATACATTCATTCTGCTCACTTATTCAATATTTTCTAAACATTTCTTTCATTCTCCTCCCTATCCAGACTATTACCAAGCTTGCCTAGGACAAGATCTCTAGACTCTTTTCTATTGATTCTCCTACAGAAAACAAAAATGAAACTATGTACAAGGGCTCCTCTCGAGTTCCATCCCAACACATGATTCTCACCATGGATTCAGGAATCTTGAGGGGCCATTACTATTTACAACCCAAAATGGGTGAAGAACTAATAACTTGCAAAACATAAAATAAAGTAACTAATCTAATTGCATGAAAGAAGGAACAAAGAAGTTTGATATCCACTAAACACACTATCTACAACTTCTCATTGCTAGAAACAAAACAAAACAGTACAATAATCTGTAACTCTGTGATTTCCTGTAGCTTCTCCTTTTTTTTGCAATCTCTACTATCTAGATCTCCAAAAATGAATACTCTAGATGTTATTAGTAACCATCCTCTCATAGGAAAAAACCCTAACGGTCCATTAATTCGCAAGAATCTATTCAAGAATCATTACACTAACCATACTGTCCATAAAATGACAAGATCCACTTTTCATAGGCCATTATGACTGAATATTGCCGAGCAACAGTAATGCAAGCCAAGCTATAGTTTTCACTTGACTATAGTGTTAACTCAGCTACAGTGTTAACTCAACTTTAGTCTTAACTCCGCATCAGTGTAGGACAAGTTGCTAGGCACCAATGTATGCCGAGTGCCAGTGATGCCAAGTAGCTTACCCAAAGTTCCTGATGCCTTGGTTGAATTTCTAGAGGCTTCCAAACTACCTCACACTAACACACAACTAAAGGAAATTAACTAAGCAACCTATCTAACTATGGATTGACCTAGTCATATCCATCTTAGGGAAATAAAACAAATGACCTTCTAAGGTCCACACACACTCTCTTGACTTGGCTAGAGTCAGTACATGCCAGAAATAAAGAGCTAAGGGTTGAGTTAGGTGTGCTCCTACACCATAATCCCCCAGACAAATGAAAGGTTAATCCATCCTTGGATTGAGCATGTTTGGAACAATTCCCAACCTCTTGAAGTCTATTTCTTTGATCTAAGTAGCATCAACATCCTCTCTTTCCTACCATTTTACAAGGTGCTCCATACATTCTTTGTTCCCTGTCTTCTTGTAGACCCTTGAGTCTAGTATCTTTTTAGCTATCATAGATGGAGTAGGGGATAATTTCAGATCTTTTACCTCTTGTATTACCTCTTGAATTTTTTGATCGGCATCTTGAATTGGTCCTTTGTATGCTATCAAATCTACAATGTTGAAAACCGGTGACAACCCAATGTCTTCAGGAAGCTCCACCTTGTATGCATTGTTTCCATACTTTGTGAGTATCTTACATGGACCTAGCCTCTTCATCTGCAACTTGTGAGGAACACCTTTTTTGTAGCCTATGTTTGTTCAAGTGTACCATCACAAAGTCTCCAATCTGAAATTGAACATCCCTCTTTGTTGCATCCACCTTTTGCTTTACCTTTTCAGCATTCTCAATCAAATTATTTCTCACACTTTCATGTACTTCCCTCATTGAATAAGAAAATTCCTCAGTATGTCCACTACCATGCATTCCTTCCTTCAATTCTCTAAGCTCAAAAATCCCTCTTGGATGAAAGCCATAAACAATTTCAAAAGGACTCTTACCAGTTGATCTGTTCATTGTATCATTGTAGGCATATTCAGCTTGTCCAATGAGTTGGTACCATGCTTAACCATACTCCTTTGTGAGACATCTTAGTAAGTTACCAAGACTCCTATTGACCACCTCTATTTGGCGATCTATTTGTGGATGGTAGGTAGATTCAAAAGACAAGTTAGTGCCCAGCTTTTGCCATAAGGTCTTCCAAAAATGGCTCATGAATTTGATGTCCCTGTCTGAAAAAATACTGAGTGGGAGTCCATGTATCCTCACCACTCCACTGAAAAATAGATGAGAAATGTTACAAGCATCATGAATAGTCTTGCAAGGTATAAAATGTGCCGTCTTGCTAAATCTTTCCACTATAACAAAAATACTATCATATCCGTGCATTGTTCTTGGCAAACCAACTACAAAATCCATGCTTATGCATTCCCATGGTCTAGATGGGATTGGAAGTGGCTGATAAAGACCTGCATTTGAAGATGTACCCTTTGATTTTTGACACACTACACAACTCTCAACATACTATCTAACATCTTTATTCATTCTAGGCCAAAAATAGAACCTAGTGACTAGCTCTCGAGTCTTACCGACTCCAAAATGACCACTAAGTGCTCCATTATGTTTTTATTGGATCAAATTCTCTCTCATAGACCCTTTAGGAACACAAAGGTGACCTTCTTTAAACAATAAATCATTTTGCAAAGTATATTCAGAAAAATCACCATGAAAGTTATTTTTAAACTCTTTGCATACCTTGTAGATTCGGGCAAAATCTTCATCTTCAACATATAGGTCTTTGAATCTATCAATACCTATGCTTTGTAGCTGAACTTCTTGGACTATGAGTAGCCTTCTACTCAATGCATCAGAAACCTTATTCTGTACTCTCTTTTTATACGTGATATTGAAAGTGTAGGCTTGTAAATACTCAACCCACTTCATGTGTTTTCTACTAAGCTTGTCTTGAGAGTTAAGGAAGCTGAGAGCTTGGTTATCAGTATATACTATGAACTCTTTTGGTGGCAAGTAGTGCCTCCACTTCTTGAGTGCTTGGACTAGAGAATACAACTCTAAGTCATAAGAAGAGTACTTCTTTGCATCATTTAGATTCTCACTATTGAAAGCTACTGGTCTTCCTTCTTGGCTTATGACAACCCCAATGGCCACATTACTCACATCACATTCTACTATAAAAATCTTATCAAAGCTTGGAATAACTAGAGTAGGAAACTCTGCTATCTTCTCCTTGAGTGTTTCAAACCCTTTCTCAGCTTGTGGTGTCCATTGAAACTTTGTCTTCATCCCACCTTTAATGGTGTCTATCTTAGGTACACAAATTCCAATAAAATGTCTAATGAAATTTTTGTAATACTGAGCTAAACCATGGAAACTTCTCACCTTAGTGGCAGCCTTGGGAGTAGGCCAACTTAGAATGGCATCCACCTTTTCTTTGTCCATTTTGAGGTTACCCTATGACAAAACAAAGCCGAGATATACAAGTTCCTGCTTCATGAAGTCACACTTCTCTGAATTGATCATTATCTTTTCATCATGCAATTTCTTGAAAAAAAATTTCAAATGCCTAATATGCTCCTCCTTAGTTTTGCTAAAAACTAAAATGTCATGTAGGTAGACAACAACAAACTTACCAATGCATTCTACCAATACCTCATTCATGAACCTCATAAAAGTTGAGGGAGCATTAGATAAACCAAATGGAATTACAAGCCATTCATACAAACCTTTTGTAGTTTTGAAGGCTATCTTCCATTCATATCCATCATTAATTCTGATTTGGTGGTAGCCACTTTTAACATCAATCTTGCTAAAGTTCTTTGCCTCCCCTAAACAATCCATTAGGTCTTCAATTCTAGGTATTGGAAACCTATACCTAATGGTGATTCTATTTATGGCTCTAGAATTAGTACAAATTCTCTAAGATCCTCCTTTCTTAGGTGCTAAAATAGTAGGGACTACACATGGGCTTATGCTCTTTCTAATTAGGCCTTTGTCTAATAACCCTCTGATTTGCTTGGCTATTTCCTCATTCTATTGAGGGATCATCTTATAGGCATCTTTGTTGGGTAAGGTAGCTCCTGGTATGAAGTCAATCTTGTGACTAACAAGTCTCTTAGGAGGTAGGGGAGTGGGTTGGCCATCATTCACAATATCCTTATACTCTTCCAGTATTTCTTTTACCTCATTTGGTATCTCTACTTTCTTGATAGCAACTTCATCTTTTGGCTTCAATACTAAAGCAAAACCAACTCCTTCTCCTTCTTCTAGAGTCTACAAGAACTCCTTTTCACCAACCATGAGCACACTTGTACTTGATGTTTTCACCTCTCCTTCTTCTATTAGTGACTAAATTTTGAAAGTCACTCCATCTTTCTTGAATGAGTATGCATTCTTGGTTCCATCATGCATGTCTTGGCTATCAAATTGCCATGGTATTCCAAGTAGAAGGTGTCATGTATCCATGGGAAGAATATCACATAGAACTCTATCTTTATACTTACCAATGGCGAATTCTACCCATGCTTGTTCTCCTACAAACACATGTTGTCCTTTGTTGAGCCATGTAACCTTGTATGGGTTTTCATGTGGAATCCTTTTCAAATTTAACTTGTTGGTTGCTTCTTCACTAATGTTATTATTAGTTGAGCCTGAATCAATAATGACTCTACACACCTTTCTTGTAATCTTGCACTTCACTCCAAAGAGTTCTCTCCTTTGGCTTGGTTCTTCTTTGCTTGGCTCTTTGATTAAGGTCCTCCATATCATGAGATTCTCACCTTCTTCTGATTCTAATGGTACCTCAGATGGCTTACTACTACAACTTGATTCTTCTTGGACATAGTTAACTCTTTCTCCACCTCCTTGAGAAGTAGAACCTTTCTCAGGACACCGATATGCAGGATGTCTAAATTGCTGATAGTTGTAACACTTCATTGAAGAGAAGTAAGATACTCTTCCTTGGTTATTAGTCCTTCCTATTAAACTACTATGTGAACCTCTTCCACGGTTATAACCACCTCTTGTGTTACTAGATTCTCCTTGATTCTCATTGAGCTTGGACTCACTCTGATTTCTTCCTTCATATCCTCCTTTATGACCTTCATTGTCTCTTCCTCTTCCACTCCTATTTGAATCTTGCTTCTTCTTGAATTTTTCCTCCACTTTGAGGGCTAGATGGTAACATTGGTGTATAGTCTTGGGGTTTAAGAGACTAATTTCCTCTTGGATACTCCACTTGATTCCATTCAAGTACCTAGCCACTTTTAATCTTTCTTCTTCCATCACATGTGACCTTAAGCATAGTTTGTGAAATTCTTCGGTGTAGGAACTGACTTCTAAATCATTTTATCTCAGATTCTATCTCTTTTTGTGCAACTGCACTTCATAATCATTAGGAAGGTAAGTTTCCTTCATCTTTGCCACCATACCTTTCCAACTGGTTATGGGGTTCTTTCCTTCTTTTTCCCTCTCATCTTGGACAAACTTCCACCAAGTGAGAGCATTTCCTCTCAACCTTGTCTTGGCTATTCTTACTTTCTGAGATTCGGTCACATTATCATATTCAAAGTGATTTTCAAGACCTTATATCCATTCCATGATTAATTCTAGTTCCATCTTCCCACTAAATAGAGGCACACCTTCTAAAGACTTACCACTCATTTCCTTCAATGCTTTCAATAATGGCTCTCCCTTTGCCACTGCTTTACCCTTTCCATCAGCTTCTCTCATCCACTCACTAACTGCTGTAGTCCTAAGCTATACATCTTCCAACTTAGTTGCCATTTTGGCTAACTATTCCTTCAGGAGTCTATTCTCCTCCTTTTTCTCTTCCACACCTTTTGCAAGTTCCTCATTGGTCACCATCTTGGATGAGTTGACAGATGTTTCTGCAGATAACATCCAAACAACACACACCCAAATCTTTTAGCACTCTGATACCAATGTGATGTGGATAGAAGTCTTGTTGCTGCTACTGAAACAGCTTGGCTCTATTCTAAGATCTTTCTCCTTGATCTCTTAGGGTGTTTACAACCCTAAACTAAGGTAAGTCACTCTCAAATTCACCTCCTCTTCAAGACTCAATCACCATCGAAATGTTTTTCATCTTCTTCTTGCTAAACCTACACAAATAGATTCATTCTTCTTATTTATTCAATTTGTTCTAAACATTTATTTCATTCTCCTCCCTAGCCAGACTATTACCAAGCTCGCCTAGGGTAAGATCTCCAGACTCTTTGCTATTGCTTCTCCTATAAAAAATAAAAAGGAAACTATGTACAAGGGATCCTCTCAAGTTCTATCCCAACACATGATTCTCACCATGGATTCAGGAATCTCGAGGGGCCATTACTATTTGCAACCTAGAATGGGTGAAGAACTAATAACTTGCAAAAAAAAAAATAAAGCAACTAATCTACTTGGATGCAAGAAGGAACAAAGAAGTTTGATATCCACTAAACACACTATCTGCAACTTCTCATTTCTGGAAACAAAACAAAATAGTACAATAATATGCAACTCTGTGATTTCTTGTAGCTTCTCCTTTTTTTCTTCAATATCTACTCTCTAGATCTCCAAAAATGAATGCTCTAGATGTTATTAGTAACAATCCTCTCATAGGAAACAACCCTAACAGTCCATTCATTCACAAGAATCTCTTCAAGAACCATTACACCAACCATACTATCCATAAAAGACAATATCCACTTTTCACGGGCCGTTACGACTAAATATTGTCAAGCAATAGTAATAAAAGTCGAGCTGCAATGTTGAACTCCACTATAGTTTTAACTTAGCTTTAGTGTTAACTCAGCTACAGTGTTAACTCAACTTCAGTGTTAACTTGACTTTAGTGTTAACTCGGCTACAGTGTTAACTTGGCTTTACTGTTAACTCAACTATAGTGTTAACTCGGCTATAGTGTTAACTCAGCTTCAGTGTTAACTTGGCACCAGTGTATGCCGAGTGCCAGTGATACCAAGTAGCTTATCCAAAGTTCTTGATGCTTTGGTTGGATTTCCAAAGGCTTCCAAACTACCTCACACTAACACACAACTAAAGGAAATCAACTAAGCAACCTATCTAACCATGGATTGACCTAGTCATATCAATCTTAGGGAAATAAAAAAAATGACCTTCTAAGGTCCACACACACTCTCCTAACTTGGCTAGAGTCAGTACATGCCAAAAATAAAGGGTTGAGTTAGGTGTGCTCCTGCACCAACTGAATACAATAATAATGGATTCCCCAAATAACTTAATAACTTAAACAACCATACATCTCATAGTATGCAAATCAATTGTTCAAATTCAGTAATCATAAATTTATCTTGGTAGACACCATATTTAACAAGGAAACCCCAATATGGGAAAAGTCTCTTTAAGAAATGTGACCCATAGTAAAAAAAGTTACCTCTCTGAAGTATGCTCGGTTAAGAACTTATCCTGTTAAATATTACAAACACATTTGCTAAATGTGACCCTGTTAAGGGATTTACCTGAGATTGGTTAAGATCTTGACCCTATTAGTAGTGGCCTTTCTAGAGGACTTTAAACACTCTTTTGGAATGTCGCCTACATCTAGGACTTACAAATAGGACTATTAAATCCACTTGGTTGAGATATTTTCTCTTTTACAAGTACTAATAAGAAACAATAAAACTTTGATCTGTAAATATAACAACTCTTTTTTGCTTGTGTACTATCCTTTATGCTCACATGAATACTTTCATAATATACTCCATATGTCTTTGTTTCAGACTGTAGATTCTTCTCTTTCTACTTCTCTGTTCTACTTGGTAACTCTATTCTTCAGCTTCTTCTACTTCTTAATTCAATTTTCCAGCATCATAATCTCTATTAATTTCTCAGCCTTTATATATACAAAATTTTGCCTCTTAATCTCCTTTCTTAGGTTTTCCATCATTTGCACTCAGTCATTTGATCATCTTCTTCATAAATCTTAACTTGGTAAACTGTTTAACTTTTACCTCATAACTTGATCTTTTCTTAGAACTCTCACAATCAGGTTTAACCGCTTGATCTTTTCCTTAGATCTTCTCATTTAATTTTTGCGCTCATAGATCTTCTAAAAAACTTCCCTTAATTCTTATTTCCATTGATATCATTATATATTTGTATTAAATTCGATCTTATCATCATTTAGAATCAATATCCTGTACTCGGTAACTTTATTTTCAACTCGGTAACTAACTTTGTTCATTGCTCAGTGCTCAGTGCTTGCTAACTAAAACTGATTAACACAACTCTATACCGACTGACTTTGTCTATCTCGACTGAGTAATGATTTTTATTTATAACTTAACTCTTTGTAATTTTTTACTTAATCAATCAGGTGTACCGACTTGATAACTAAAAATTTATAGTAGCAAACAACTATATCAACATTACTTCATCATTGTCTGATATGTATTTGCCACCCATTTAACTTCTCCTTCTTATGATATGGTAACTCAATAAAAATAAGTAAATCAATTGCTTGACATCAATGAAAAAATAATAACTGATCTAACCATTTCCAAATATATGTATACTTATTATCACTCAGGATTCATCATCTTCATCAGTTGATCAACAATCACCCTCTTTGGCATTGATGGCAACACAATAGTAGTAGTATAGAAATTGATGATATAAAATTTCAATATTGTTAATCTCTATCATTACTCCCTCTGAGTTCATTGTTATGTTTCTGATCTTCAAACTGTTCATTATTCTCCCTCTTGGATAAATCTTTTGATACTTTAACATACATTCTGATTCTCCTTCATGATTAAATATTAGCAATTCATTCTCTCCCTCTTTGTTCAATATCTCCCTTATGGATAAATTCCATCAATTCATTCTCCCCCCCTTTGACAACAATGCCAAAAATTCATACTAATGAAAACTTGTTTCACTAGTGGATTATACCTTACATGTACAAATACTCATTACACCGAAAATCTCCTCACAACTTCATGAATCACCTAAAGTGTGTTATACTAGCATCAATTAAAAACAAATATTTTAATAAAGTATAGAATTGATGGATCATGCCTCATGCTTCCTATTGAATATTTGATAGGGGAAGAAACCCTAATTTACCCCTGAGATACTCAAAAGCATCCTTTGGTAGTGGCTTTGTAAAGATGTTAGTCAATTTTTTCCTTTGAATTCACATATTCCAATACCACATTCTTCTTTTGAGCTTGTTCTCTCAAGTAGTGATACTAGATAGAAATGTACTTGGTCTTTGAATGGATAATCGAGTTCTTTGATATATTGATAGCACTTGTGTTATCAAAGAAAATAGTTACAGGATTAGAGATAATCTCTTGCATCCCTTCAAGTAGCTATTTGATCCAAACAATGTTTTCCATGTGACCAATATTTCACCTAGAAAGAATGAGCTTCTACAAGTACATTTCCTCTCATCAACATTTCCAGCCCACTCTACATCAATGTAGACATTCAGATCAAAAGTACCTCCTCTTTTGTACAATAAACCAAAATCTTCAATTCCTTTCAGATATTTAAAAATTCGCTTGACTATAGACATATGTGTTTCCTTAGGATTAGAAGAAAATCTTGCAACAATCCCAACAACATGTGCTTTATTAGGTATGTTGTGAATAATATACTGCAATTTACCAATCATGGATCGGTAAAGAGTATTATCCATCTCTTGTGTCTCATCTTCTTTATATAATTTACATCCCATGACCATTTGTGTTCCAACATGATTGGAATCTTCCAAACCAAAATTTTTAAGAATCTCTTTGATATACTTAGCTTGTGTAATATAGATCCCTTCTGCAACTTGCTATATTTGTAGTCCTAGAAAGAACTTAATCTCTCTAATCATAAAAATTTAAAACTATTTTATCATCTCATCAACAAATTACTTACATAAGGTGTTATTTCCTCTAAAATTAATATCATCAACAAAAATTTTAGCAATCAAAATCTTGTTGTCTCTCTCACACTTTGAGTAAACATTAATGTTATCACTTGTTCTTTCAAACCTTATTTTAATTAGATAAGAGTGCAATCTCTCATACCATGCTCAGGGTGCTTGCTTCAAACCATAAATAGATTTATGTAACTTACTTACCTTGTTGTTATTTTTGGTCTCAATAAATCCTTCGGGCTTCTCAATGTAAACTTCTTCTTCTAGTAGCCCATTCATAAATTCAGACTTGACATCCATTTGATAAACTTTGAATATTTTGCAACATGGATAAGAAATAATTATTCTAACTCCTTCCAATCTGGAAATAGGTGAAAAATTCTAACCATAATCTATGTCTTCTTCTTGTGCATAAACTTTGCAGACCAATCTAGCTTTCTTTCTAATAACTTCACCATTCTCATTCAACTTCTTTCTGAAAATACATTTAGTACCAATAACATTTTTATCCTTTGGCCTTGGTACTAAAGTCCATGTACTATTCTTTTCTATCTAATCAAACTCTTATGTCATTGCTTTCATCCAATCTTCATCATCTAGTGCATCTTTAACTTTATTTGGCTCAAATGAAGATATCAAACATGTATTGTCTCATACATTTCTCCTAGTCATCACTCTAGCATCTTTATTTCCAATAATCTTGCTTGGGGAGTGGTGTCTCCTTGCATATTTAACTAAAATAGGCTCGGTAGGTCTTAGTGCTTTGTCCTCATCATTCAATTGTAGAGAAAATTTTTCAGCTTCTTCCTTGGTAGGTTCTCTAGGTAAGGTGTCAGAAACATCAAGTTGTACATATACAAACTTATCATAATCTTTAGGTTCCTTTTTGTTTTCTCCTTCATTCTTTTCTACAAACTCATCAATTCTCACATTTGAAATTTACACAGGTTGTTTAGTAAATTTATTCAAACACTTATATATTTTTTCATTGTAGCATAGCCTAATAATATTCCTTCATCCCCTTTTCAATCAAATTTTCCCTCTCTAGAATCTTTCAAGATATAACATCTACTTCAAAAAACTTTGAAATAACTAACATTAGATTTGTGATCATACCAGATTTCATAAGGTTTTTTGTTGGTACCTTTATTCACTTGTACTTGGTTCACTATGTAAGCAATAGTACTAACTACTTCTCTTGAGAAATTTTGTAAAATACCTTTCTTAATCATCAGTGTCCTAGCATAATCAACAATAGATCTATTTCTTCTCTCAGTTTTACCACTCTGCTGTGGTGTTCTTGGTGCTAAAATCTATCTCTTAATTCCATTTTCATTACAAAATAATGTAAACTCATCATATGTAAACTCACCTCCTCTATTAAATCTTAGACATTTCAGTTTTCTTCCATTTGCTTTCTCAACACGGTCCTTATACCACTTGAACATTTGAAATGCATCGTATTTTTCTTTCAAAAATGTTACATACATCATTGTAGAATAATCATCCACAAATAGAATAAAATATCTATCTCCATAGTAACTTTGAGTTCTCATGGGTCCACATAAATCAATATGAACTAAATCCAAAATTCCTTGTGTAACATAAGTCTTTCTTGTAAAACTAGATTTATTCATCTTACCCATTTGACATTCTCTACGCATAGCATTCTTGGGTGTCTCTAATGTTGGTAATCCTCTTACTCTATTCTTTTTAATCACTTTGATCAAGTTGTCAAAATTAACATGATAAATCATTTTGTGCCATAGCCAAACGTCCTAAAATTTAGCAAAAAGGAAACTCTTCATAGAAGTATCTAGATAAAATAAACTACCTTTAGATTGTTCTCCTGTAGAAATTAGAATGACCTTTTTATCAGAAACTTTGACCTTTCAATGTTGAAATTCCAGTTGGTGACCTGTGATATTTAACTATGCAACACTCAATAGATTATACTTTAATCCTTCAACACAATAAATATCACCCCATCTTGTGTTATTTAGTATAATTATAGAACATTTTCCTTTCATAGGGTATGGAGCATCATTACCAAATCTAACAAATCCTCTAGCATGCTTTTCCAAGGAAATAAAATTAAATGTATCACCAGTCATGTGATGTGAACAACCACACTCTATAATCCATGTTTCATTCTTACTCACTTGTGATATTAGGGCTCTTGGTTCTTCTTCATTAGAATTATCTTTAATAGAAACATAAACAACTTATTTTTCATCCCTGTCATCTGAATCATCATCACTTAGGTCTTCATTAGCAATGTGACAATATTTTTTACCTTTGTTTTTGTAGTCTCTGAATCTCCTGAATCTATTTTCTCTTTTGTTCTTATTTTTTTTATACTTCTTCTCCTCATTGTCTTTCTCAGGGAAACTAGATATAAAATGAAAAATCTTGTTATAGTTAAAACATTTCAAGGGAAACTTACCTTGGTATTTTCCTTTGCCTCTTTTTAGCTTTCTAGCCAACAAAGCTTCAAACTCTCTCTCATTCTCTTCATCTGCAACATATAACTCTTCCAAACCATTCTAAAAACTATAAAATTTCTCTCTAACACTGCTCAAATATCCATCACCAGGTCTAGAGTCCTTAGAAATTCAAATCTTCAAAGATGACTTAAATGCATACTTAATCTTAGATGTAGCAGACAAACTATTATCAAAATCATTAATCTCAAGTGCAACCAACTTAAAAATAGTAGCATCAAGTGAAACATTTATATGAGGGAAAGATCTGAACTCCTGTATAGAAAATACATGAATAGCATAACTTCGTAGCAAGGTTCTTAATATTTTTCTTATAACATGTTCCTGTATTATGGATTCACTAGCTCCTTTGAAGGAATTTACAATATCCTTAAGTCTAGTGTTGTATTGTATTATATTTTTTCCATCTTTCATTCTCATTGAATCAAATCTACCTCTGAGACTTTTTTCTTTTTCCTTTTGAACATGCTAATCTCCATCATAGATAAAAATAATCTTATCCCACATTTTTTTCAAAGTAGTGCATCTATCAAGTTCATCATATTCCTGGTCGGTAAGTGTAGAAGCTATCTCAATCATAACATGTGTGTCTGTGTTATATCTTCTATATTTTCTCAATGATTTTTAAAGGTGTAGTAGTCGGTGATACATATTCATTATCAAGAAAATTAAGTCCATATTCTCCTCTACCAGAAACATACAATCTCATTCTACTTTTCCATGTAGAGAAATGTTCCCCATTCAAAATTGGAGCTTCCCTCTTATACATATTTAGATATTGAATCAAGTCCTTTTAAACTTAACACTTGAGAGAACCAAAGCTGTGATACCAATTTTTGGTCCCACTGAGAGAGGAGGGGTGAATTAGACCAAATCAAACTTAAACACTTAAAACTCAACTCACTTATTCACTCGGTAGAACTGAATATAGTAATAACCAATTTATCAAATATCTTAATAAATTAAAGAACCATACATCTCATAATATGCAAATCAATTATTCAAATCCAATAATCATGGATTTAACTTAGTAGACACCATATTTAATGAGGAAACCCAATAAGGGAAAAACCTATGTGGTAATTGTGACCCACAATAACAATGTACCTTTTGAAGTATGCTCGGTTAAGAACTTATCTTGTTAAAGATTACAAACACATTTTATAAATGTGACCCTATTAAGAGATTTACCTTAGATCGGTTAAGAACTTCACCCTCTTAGGAGTGACCTTTCTAGAGGACTTTAAACATTCTTTTGGAATATCACCTATGTCTAGGATTTATAAATCAGACTGTTAAATCCACTTGATTAAGATATTTTCTCTGTTATTAATGCTAATAAGAAACATTAAAACTTTGATTTGTAAATATATAAACTAATTTTTTCTTGTGTCAGATCCTTTATGCTCACATGAATAATGACATCACATACTCCATCTATCTCTATTTTAGACTGTAGATTCTTCTCTTTCTTCTTCTCTATTCTGCTTAGTAACTCTATCCTTTAGCTTCTTAATTCAATTTTATAGCATCATAATCCCTATTAATTTATCATCCTTTATATAGAAAAACTTTTTCCTCTTAATCTCCTTGCTTAGGTTTTCCATCATTTGCGCTCAGTCATTCGATCATCTTCTTCATAAATCTCAACTCAGTAAACCATTTAATTTTTACCTCGTAGCTTAAACTTTTCTTAGAAGTCTCACAATCAAGTTTAACCTCTTTATTTTTGCCTTAGATATTCTCATTGTATTTTCTCACTCGTATATCTTCTAACAAAGTTTCTTTAATTCTTATCTTCATCCAGATCATCATAGCTTTGTATAAAATTCAATCTTATCATCATTTACAACCAATATCCTATACTTGGTAAATTGCTTTGAAACATGGTAACTAACTTTGTTTACTACTTGGTGCTCGGTTCTCAGTAATTAACATCAATTAACACAACTCTATACTGACTAACTCTGTCTAGCTCGGTAGTGTAACTCTTTATAGTAAAAACTTAACTCTATGAAATTTTTGACTTAATCAATCAAGTGTACTGACTTGATAACATCTAATATATAGTAGAAAACAACTATATGAACATTACTTCATCATTGTTTGATATATATTTATCACCAATTTAAATTCTCCTTCTTCTGATATGGTAACTCAATAAATATTAGTAAATCAATTGCTTGACATCAATGAAAAAATAATAAATGATCTACCATTTCTACAAACATGTATTCTTATTATCACTCGGTCATCATCATCTCCATTAGTTGATCAATAATTTCATCTGATGTTTAAATTTTAAAAATAGGTCTTCATTCAATTTTTGGTTCACAATCCAAAAATGAAATATATTAAAAAGCTAATATAATTCACATAAACACATCAATGCTTTTAATGCGTTGTTTAAAACATAATCTCCCCCATCTTTGCCCAAAACAAAATCCAAATAAACAAACAATGGTTGTTAACATATTTAAGGGAAATGGAGGTGAGGTACGCACCTTATTGACATAAGAACTAATTTTGGGTGTTTGGTGGACACAGCCAAAGGACTAATCTACATTGCCAAAGGGTATGACATAAATCCTTCAGAGGGATCAAATACAATAGCCATTTATAATGGGGTGAAACCACAATAGTGGGTTACACTTTTTCGGAGGAAGCAACTCACCCTGAAAAGTGTGACTGAAGAAAAATTAAAAGTCACTTTCGATCGGAATTGATAAATACTTTCGATCATAAGTGAGTAACTTACAATTGAAAGTACATAAAAGTGGTAATTTTGATCGCAAGTTAATTTTGATCGAAAGAAATTATTTAGTTTCTATCGAAAGTCATTTAGGGTTTTAGTTTGGTGGGGTTTTTAACCTGTTGAAACAATCATTTTCACTGTTTTGGCTGGGTTGAAAGTAGCGTAAGGGGCTTCCAAACTTTCAAACCTCATTTTCAACAGGTATTTTATATTTATATTTGCATTTTTTATTGTTTTTAATATATATATATATATAGTTGATATATATACATTTAAATATGTATATATATGTGTGTGTGTGTGTGTATGTATGTGTGTGTGTGTGTATGCATCATGCTTATGTATATATATATTAATGTACATATAATATATATGTATATAATATATATATGTATATATATACATGTACATGTGTATATGTACATGTATATATATGTATATGTGTATCTGTACATGTATATATACATGTATACATATATATATACATGTATACATATATATATATATATATATA